>JBBPLC010000446.1:0-21191 GCA_038089535.1 Hemileccinum rubropunctum | reverse complement strand
CCCTACGATGACGTCATGTCACATGACCAGTCTAGGTGCGGTCCTAGACCCTAAGCCTAGCTGTGGGGGTTGTCACGTGAGATGCTATCCAATAAGATAAGATAAACGTCCAAGTGTTATAGTAGTCATATATCGCGAATCCTATAACACCAAGGAGGTCTCAATGACCACCAACAGATTGCTGCTGTCCTCCTTTGGATGGTCAGCAAAGCCAAATCCTTTTCTAAGATCACCCTAGAAAAATATCAAAAGAAGTCTGCCATTGAATGGCCAACTTGGGACGAACTTAAGAAGGAAGTCAAAGACCACTTCTGAATTGACGTACTAAAAGAAGAGTCTTATATTCGGCTGACCAACCTTTGGCAGGGCTCAATGCTGATTGAGGTCTTTACACAGCAATTTGAGCTTCTTCGGCAGGATACAGACTTCTCAAGACATGACAACAATGTTCTCCATCTCTACAAAGAATGGATCAACTACAATATTTACTTCTGTAATGGAGTGGAACAGCAAACGAGGCAGCTCCATCTGCCTTGCAGGAAGGTTCCTGCTAGTGATGACAATGAGATGGCATCTAGCCAATAGATATGGCCAACAAGGAGGGAGAAGGGTTCGACGATGAGTGCCTTTCATAATGGGATGGCATAACCCAGCAAGGAGTGTGGGAGAGCACCCACTTGGTATCTCAGGCAGTTCAGATGTAGGGAACCAGGCAAGATACAAGTGAATAGAACTAAGGAATAGTACAGAAGGGTCTATGGTATATATATGTAAGGTAGTGGGTTTAGGGTAGGTCTCCTGTATGTGAGGGCCAGTGTGGGAATACATACATGTGGATAACATGAGGTGTCCATGAGGTAGTCATGAGGCATGACATCACTGATGATATTATAGCCTAGATCAATAAGGTCATAGCTCCAGGCCTAACAATGATGTCATGTCATGTGACCAGTCTAGGTGCGGTCCTAGACCCTAAGTCTAGCTGTGGGGATCGTCATGTGAGATGCTACCCGATAAGATAAGATAAGCATCCAGTGTTATAGTAATCATATTGTGAATCCTATAACAACTTCCAGTTGTCAACCAGAAGCCCCATCCTCACTGACTCACTCGCAACCTGGCAGGAGAAGGCAGTAGAAATGGATAAAATGTTTGAGAAGATACAGTTGGAAAGAAGTAAACAACTGCAACAACATCAATTTGAGCCCCACTTCACAGAAGTGGGTACACAACCGAGCCAAGGAGCCCCAATGGACACATGTGCTGTCCAACTGACCCAGCAGGAGTCAAGGACCTGCTATAATTGCAACAAGGTCAGTCATCTCTCATGCATGTGTAAAGAACCACGCAAACCCTGTGGACGGCCCATCTTTGACCTGGTCACTGGCTGCACTCGCTATGCTCCTCCTCATCCCGCTCCTCTTTGCAAGATTCCCCTTGCCCCTACCACCTCCATCGCTGTAGTTCCTGAAGCCACTCAAAGTTCTGGAAATCCCCCATGGATGACTGAAGAAGCCCAGGCTTATTACCTGGATATGTTTGAGTCCTGAGCTCACCAGCTTGCCACCAAAGGACTAAAGGGAAAAGGCAAAGCCGAGTAGAGAGAGGTACTTACTTGGTTACGGACCTGCATTCTCCTTCTTCTTCTTGTCTTTCCCCTTCTTTCAATTGCTTCGCTATACTTGGAGAGATGGACAGTCTGTCAGGTGGCGATAACTTACTAAACTTTTTATCTTGTAATAGTTATGATACTAACTCCAAAGAAGCATCTCTTTGGAGCATAGCACCGGAGGATAAACATAGTGTGCTTAATTCTCTGGATATGAACAGTTTTTCTTTTTTACCTGTTTTACCTTCTAACCCTAACCTTACCTTCAGGAATATCTCTCCTACAGGAGAATTTAACATTGATACTGATGTTTACTTTCAGAACAACGAGAAATGGAGAAAAAACATCAGAAAAAGCGCTCCTTGACTCTGGAGCAGTCCAAACTTTCATGGACAAAAAATGGGTAATGTCCTTAGGCATTCCCACCAAAAAATTATCCCTTCCACATTCCATTACTAATGCCGATTGGACCTCTTCATCCCATGGAACAATTATGAACTATGTATCAGTTGTTTTCTCATACCAAGGTCACTCTGAAGGAGTCAACACCTTGGTAACAAACCTAGAAACTCACCGTATTTATTTAGGCTATGACTGGTTCCAACATCACAACCCAATAATTGACTGGGTCGATAAAGAAATCAAGTTTTGCCGCTGCACACACAATTGCATCACTATCAATGCAGCAGGATTAGTCAAAGAAATCTGGAACCCCACCATTCGTTCCATTGAGGAAGGACTTGCCAAAAAGGTACTCAAACAATATCATG
Organism: Hemileccinum rubropunctum; assembly: GCA_038089535.1. Classification (NCBI taxonomy): domain Eukaryota; kingdom Fungi; phylum Basidiomycota; class Agaricomycetes; order Boletales; family Boletaceae; genus Hemileccinum; species Hemileccinum rubropunctum. The sequence goes on along the minus strand of JBBPLC010000446.1, from coordinate 18,812 downwards.
CATTCCTCAATGTATTTAGCAAGGAGAAATCTAAATGCATGCCCATACGCAAACCCTGGGATCATGCCATCAACCTCAAACTCGACTTCATTCCAAAGAAAGATCAGGTAATTCCTCTTTCTGACACCGAAGTAGATGAAGTCAGGAACTTCATCACTTCCAAACAAGAAAAGGGCTATATTTGCATATCAAAATCCCCACAAACTGCCCTAGTCTTCTTTATTCCCAAGAAAAGTGGCAAAAAACGATTGGTTATGGACTATCAATATTTAAACGAGGGTACAGTAAAAAACTCATACCCTCTCCCACTCATCTCAGCATTGGTCGATTGCCTGAAAGGCATAGACAAATTCATCTGCCTCAACCTTAGGTGGGGTTACAATAACATCCGTATCAAAGAAGGCAACAAATGGAAAGCTGCATTTGTAATGCCCCTGGGGGCCTATGAACCTGTCATAATGTATTTCAGGATGACTAACTCTCCTCCCACGTTTCAACAAATGATAAACAATATATTTAATGACATGTATGCTGCAGTTATCGTCTACCTTGATGACATGTGTATCTTTACCAAAGACAAATCCGATGAAGAACACTCCGAAGTTGTAAAGAAAGTATTGCACAGGCTCTGCAAAAATGACCTTTATGCAAAACCGGAGAAATGCATATTTAATGCTAAAAAAGTGGACTTTTTAGGTATAATGGTATCAGCTGATGGCATCAGCATGCAGAACAATAAAGTCAATGCAATACTCGACTGGCCTGCACCCACAAAGCTCAAGCAGCTTCAGTCCTTCCTGGGCCTTTGTAATTATTATTGTTGTTTCATTAATGGTTTTGGACAGATCGCTCATCCCCTCAATAATCTTACAAAGAAAAACGTGCTATATACCTGGGGGGAGGCACAACAAAGTGCATTTGACACGCTCAAAAAACAATTCACCACCACTCCCCTTCTCACATTCCTGGATGCCTCAAAGGAACTGCATGTTGAAACTGACACCAGCAATATCGCTACTGGCACAGTCTTATCCATTCTAGGGGAGGATGGCTCCTGGCGCCCTTGCACTTTTCTTTCGCATTCCTTTTCCCCTGCAGAATGCAACTACCCAGTCTATGACAAGGAATTGCTCGCTATTATTCGTGCACTTGAAGAATGGTGCCATTATTTAATCAGTAAAGCTAACTTCGAGATTTGGACTGATCACAAAAACCTTGAATACTAGAAAAAACTGCAAATGCTATCGGGCCGACAAGCCTGCTAGCATAAGCTTTTGCAAGAATTCAACTATACCCTTATTTACAAACCAGGTACCACGAATGGATGTCCCAATGCCCTCTCTCGTTGTTCTGACCATGGTGACACAGTCAATAAATTAAACAAGAACATCACTGTTTTTCCTTCCACTGTTCTCCGTTCCTCTTCCTTATCTATTCTGGTCAAATTAATATCTGCAGATGCACACTTACCCTTGAAGGGCTCTCCTGACACTGCAGGCTTTGATCTGTATGTGTTTGTTGATCTTGATGTCCTCGCCCATGACCAAGCTCTCATCTCCACCCATGTTAAGATTCAACTCCCCTCTGGCACCTATGGCAGAATTGCACCACGTTTGGGTCTTGCCCTCAAGCATAAAATTGACATCATGGCTGAAGTCATTGATACCGATTATAGGGAAGAAATTGGTGTAATTCTGTTCAACCATTCTGATTCCCCGTTTCACATTTCTAAATTTGACTGTATCACACAACTAATTATTGAAAAAATAGAAAACCCCACATTAACAGAAAACAAGACTCTAGATGAGTCACAACGAAATGACAAGGGTTTTGGCTCCACTGGAGTCAAGGCCATTTCCTCTACATCCCTTTCCCCAAACTTTGAAACTAAATTATCCCTAGAATCTGCCAGACTGGACATTGATGCTATCAATGAGTACAAATATTATGCTTCAGAAAAACTTTTCAGAAATTTGAATGGCATTGTTTTTGTGCCACTTTCTCTTTGCACCAAGTTAATCTTGCTATTTCATGATTCTCCCATCGCTGGCCACCCAATTAAACATTTCTACTGGTGGCCTGGTGCAGTCAAAGACATCGCTACTTATATTGATTGCTGCCAGGTGTGCTCCCTCATAAAGGGTTTGTCAAAGCCACCAGCAGGTAAACTCATGCCACTTCCCATCCCTTCCCACCCATGGGAAGATATCTCCTTTGATTTTGTTATAGGACTACCCCCTTCTGATGGTTTCGATTCTATAGGGGTAGTTGTCAATCGCTTTCGAAAGAAATCATTTTATTTCCCTGCTTAAAAACAACTTCTTCCTCAGATTTAGCTGCCTTATGTAGAGATCACGTATGGTGTCTCCATGGACTTCCTAACACTATTCTCTCAGACAGGGGACCTCAATTCATCTTGGAGTTCACCAAGGAACTATGGAAAGTACTTGGCATTCAGCAGAAACTCTCCACAGCATATCATCCTCAAATGGATGGTCAGACACAACAGGTCAACAGAGAAGTTATTGCATACCTCCGTGCTTACATTGCAAAAAAGCAGGAGACATGGGCCTTGTGGTTGAAAATGGCGCAATTTATGCACAACAACACTCTCACCACCACCATGGGAACCACCCCTTTTTTGGTTATGACGCAAAACTACTTACTGCACATGGGAATGGAGCCCACAGTCTCCACTACAACTCCTGGGGGGTTGTTTGGTAAAACTATTGGTTGATCACACAATGAGATCGCTTCTACACTCCAAAAAACCTGCGATCAAATATCGCATGCACAAACATCCAAGCAATCATCAGCTCCTGACTATTCTATTGGGGATCTTGTATGGCTCTTCACCGAACACCTTTCTCTCCCATACCCTGTGCATAAGCTTACACAGAAATTCATTGGCCCATACCATATCACCACCGTTCTCCCTAATGCTATCACCCTCACCCTCCCTTCCTCCATATCTATCCATCCAACAGTTAACATTTCACATGTCAAACCCTATAAAGCCCCGCTGGATGGACAAACTGTATTCAGACCAGATTCAATCACTGTAACTGAAGACCATCACAAAGAATACGAAGTTGATTGTATCATCCAATCACAGCTTCATCACAGGAAATTGCAATACCTCATCCACTGGAAGGGATGGGACGAGGTGGATCACACCTGGGAACCCGCTGTTAACTTAAAACATGCGCAAGATGCAATTACCGAGTTTCATGCTACTCATCCCAATGCCCCACATCCTATTCAGGGCATCTCCAAGCTCAAATTTATGTCTCTCTTTTGCCCTTTCGGTCCCTCCTATACCAAATTCACCGATTCTCGACTAGATCTCGAATCTGGTGAATGGGGGGTAGTATTATAGTTCAGGACCTATATGCTACGATATCACTTTTTCTCCCTTTTCACACTTAATGTTTTCCTTTCATTTTCAAAGTCATGTGACCAATGCACATGACCATGAGATCCCTCATGTGACCTGAGGCCTAGCCTTATGATGTCATCATGATATCATATCTCATGTCTTTCATCTCTGCCCCTTTTCCCATGAGGATGCTTCCTTCTTCCCACATGGACTTCTCGGTGCTCTCATGTTTACCTTGTGATTCACCTCATGTCCCTTTTCCCATGCTGGCCCTCATCTATTTAGGACTCAGACAACCTATCCTAAACCCATTGCTATTCACTATATAAACCTGTCCCTCTCTATCGTCTACTCTTCTCTTAGTCCTATTCACTTGAATACTCTTCTACCTTAGGGGCCTGTTCACTTGTCTACCACTCTTCTTAGTTTTCAAATCTTACTCTGCATTTGCCAGCTTCATGCTCATTATTGCACACTCCTCATCATTAAACATTTATGCTATACTTGGAACTGTAAACTTCCTTGTCACTGATTACCATGTCCTAGTCCACATGTGGCTAGATACTCACAACTGAACCATTCATACCATTGCAGAGGTTGCACAATGCCTAGATTAGGTGTTGTCCTCCTTTAGGTTGTTTCATCGTTCATTCTGTTTCACTTGAATAGGACTGCCATGAGGCTGACCCTGTTCGTTCCCCCTTGCCTTTGTCGTTTTATGTGCTCCTGAGCTCACGCAGACCATCTTGCACTCCAACAGCAGCAAGCTGCATTGAACCTTTACACTGCCACTCATGTCATCTGCCTTTCGCCAGCACCAGAGCCTTCCTGTCTCTTCACTCCCAACTTCACTCACTACTTTCCTGAGCCTATTCCTGCATGATCTCCTTCTCCTTTCCTTCACCAACATCTCTCCCCTTCCCTGCCTCCAGCTCTACCTCCTGCTCAACGTCAACACAGGAAATATCACCAAAACCCTCGCAACATCTGTCTTGAAACCACCCGCTTCACAGCCCTCTCACAACTTCATCCAAAAGCACTCCTCCACCACCCAACTAAATTTTTATAAATCATGTCCCAACAAGGTGAGCAAGCCGCTCCTCCCACTGACCCAAATGTCACTTGGGCCAACATACGAAACATGATGGCCAATATGGCCACATTACTTCAAGTGTCCCTTCTCTCGCAACAACAAATGATGCAACAATTTGCTGAGGCAGCCACGACATGACCATTGTCCCTGCCCACTAAACTCATCGCTGATCCTGGCACCTGGAATAGCAACTGGGTCACCTTCCGCCCCTGGTGGGTTAAGATCATGACATGGGTACAGTGTCAAGGGGGTCTCAACGACCACCAGCAAACTGCCACTATCCTCCTCTGAATGGTTGGCAAAGCCAAATTGTTCACATGCATCACTCTGGAGAAATACCAGAAAAAGAATTCTGCCTTGGAGTGGCCTTCCTGGGAAGAATTAAAAAAGGAAGTAGAGGACCATTTCTGTATTGATGTCCTCAAAGAAGAGTCTTACATCCAGCTAACCAACCTCAGGCAAGGCTTGATGCCGATCGAGGTATTTACCCAACAATTCAAGCTTCTTCAGCAGGATGTGGACCTGTCAAGACACAATAACAACATACTCCACCTCTACAAAGAGTGGATCAATTATAATATCTATTTTCAGTTATCAACAAGAAGCCCTGCCCTCGCTGACTTGCTCGCAACCTGGCAAGAGAAAGCAGTGGAAATAGGTAAGATGTTCAAGAAGATGTGGTTGGAAAGGAGCAAACAGCCGCAACAATGCCAATTTGAGCCCCATTTTATGGAAGTGGGCATGCAACCAGGCTGAGGAGCTCCAATGGACACATGTGCTGTCTAACCGACCCAGCAGGAGTCAAGAACCTACTACAATTGCAACAAGGTCAGTCACCTATCATGCACGTGTAAAGAACCACACAAACCCCATGGTTGGCCAATTTTTGACCTGGTCACCAGCCGCACCCGTTACGCCCCTCCTCACCCCATCTCTCTTCATGAGATTCCCCTTGCTTCTACCACCTCCATCGCCACAGTCCCCGAGGCCACACAAGGTTCCGGAAATCCCCTGTGGATGACCAAAGAAGCCTAGGCTTACTACCTAGATATATTTGAGTCCCAGGCTTGCCAACTCACTGCCGAGGGACTAAAGGGAAAAGGCAAAGCCAAGTAGTGGAAGGTACCTACTTGGCTACAGACCTTAAGTCATTATTATTATCTTCTTCTTTGTATAATTGCTTTGCTATACTTGGGGAGATGAACAGTCTGTCGGACAATGTTGACACACTGAACACTTTGTCTCATAATAGTTACGATACTGACTCCGAAGGAGCATCTCTTTGGAGCATGGCACCAGAGGATAAAAATAGTGTGCTTAATTCTCCAGTTATGAACAATTTGTCTTTTTTATCAACTGTAACCTCTAACTGTAACCTTACCCTCAGGAATACCTCTCCTGCCAGGGAATTCGACATCAACACTGACATTTATTTTCAGAAAAATCAAAAATGGCAAAAAACATCGGAAAAAGTGCTCCTCAATTCTAGGGCAGTCCAGACCTTTGTGGACAAAAAATGGGTAACATCTCTAGGTATTCCCACCAAAAAACTATCTCTTCCACGTTCTATTACTAACACCAATGGGACTTCTTCATCTCACAGAACAATCACGGACTACATTTCAGTCATTTTTCTCATACCAGGGTCACTCTGAAGGAGTCAATGCCTTGGTAGCAAACCTAGGAACTCACCAAATATATTTAGGCTATGATTGGTTTCAATGCCACAACCCTCTTATTAACTGGGTCAACAAGGAAATAAAGTTTTGCCACTGCACATGCAACTGTGTTATGATCAATGCAGCAGGTCTAATTAAAGAAGTCTGGAACCCTTCTATATAATTGATCAAAGAAGGACTCATTGATAAAGTGCCAAAACAGTACCATGAGTTCTTGGATGTCTTCAGCAAGGAAGAATCCAAACACATGCCCATACAAAAACCCTGGGACCATGCCATCAATCTTAAACCCAATTTTGTACCAAAAAGGGTCAGGTAATTCCTCTCTCTGATGCCGAACTGGAAGAAGTCAGGAACTTCATCAACTCCAAACAAGAGAAGGGCTATATCCGCCCCATCAAAATCCCCTCAAACTATCCCAGTCTTCTTTATCCCAAAGAAAACTGGCGAAAAACAACTTGTCATGGACTATCGCTATCTAAACGAGGGGACAGTTAAAAACTCTTACCCTCTTCCATTTATTTCTGCTCTAGTCAATCGCCTTAAAGGCATGGACAAATTCACCTGCCTTGACCTTAGGTAGGGTTACAACAATGTTCGCATCAAAGAAGGCGATGAATGGAAAGCTGCGTTTGTAATACCCCTGGGGGCTTACGAACCTGTCATAATGTATTTCAGGATGACTAACTCCCCTCCCACCTTTTAATAGATGATGAACAATATTTTTAACAACATGTACACTGCAGTTGAAACAGGATGGAACCAAACAACTAAGCACATCATCTAATCTAGGCAATGGGTGACTTCAGTGACTGTGTGAACGGTATAGGTCCTAATGTCAAGCCAGATGTGGACCAAGACATGGTATTCAAGGACAAGGAAGTTAACAGTGCCAAGGTAGATCATACAACAGCGACGACGACAAGTGTGCACTTACGTAGCATGAGAGATGGCAAGAGCAGAGTGAATTGGAATAGCTAAGAAGAGTGGTAAATAAATGAACAGGCCCCTAAGGTGGAGAGTATTCAAGTGAATAGAACTAAGGAAAGAGTAGACAACAGAGGAGAGTGGGTTTATATAGTGAATAGTGATGTGTTTAGGGTAGGTTGTCTGAGTCCTAAATAGATAAGGGCCGGTATGAGAAAGGAAACATGAGGTGAACACAAGGTAGATATGAGGACAGTGAGAAGTTCATGTGGGAAGGAAGAAGTGTCCTCATGGGAAAAGAGACAGAGATGAATCTATCCTGGTCAAATTGACTTCTACAAATGCATGTCTACCCTTGAAGGGCTCCCTCAATGCAGCAGATTTTGACCTTTATGCGTCTATTGATCTTGACATCCCTGCTCACAATCAGTGTATTATCCCCACCCATGTCAAGATTCAACTTCCCTCTGGTACTTACAGCAGGATTGCATCACGTTCGGGCCTCACCCTCAAGCATAAAATCGACATCATGACTGGAGTCATTGATGCCAATTATAGGGGAGAAATTGGTGTAATCCTGTTCAACCATTCCGATTCACAGGAATCAAAGCTATCTCTTCCACATCTCTCTCTCCGAACTTCAAGACTAAATTATCTCTAGAATCTGCCAAAATGAACGTTGATGCCATCAACAAATATAAATACTACTCTTCAGAATGTCTCTTCAGAAATTCTAACAGCATTGTTTTTGTGCCCCCTTTCCTTCACACTGAGTTGATCTCATGATTCCACAATTCTCTGGTCACTAGTCATTCTGGCTGCAATCAAACCATTTTATCTATTAAACATTTTTATTGGTGGTCTGGAGCAGCTAAGAACATCACTTCATACATAGATTGAAACGGGATGAAACTAAACAATGTAGTACAACACCTAATCTAGGCGTTGGGCTACTTCAGCGACTGTGTGGACGGTGTGGTTATGAGTGTCCAACCAAACGTGGACAAGGACATGGAGTTCAGTGACGAGGAAGTGAATGGTTCCGAGATATAGCATTCACGAGGTAAAACAAGTAGTGCGATAATGTGCACGAAGTCGGCAATTGCAGAGTAAGGAAGAAAGTGTGAAGAGTGGTAAGCAAATGAACAGGCCCCAAGGAGAAGGGTATTCAAGTGAATAGGACTGAGGGAAAGACGACGAGGGGAAAGGGTTTATATATGTAAGTATGGAGGGTTTAGGGTAGGTCATCTGAGTCCTAATCGATTGAGGGCTGGTGTGAGAAGGAAAGAATATGAGGGAACCATGAGGACGGCGAGAAGTCCGTGTGGGAAAAGAGAAGCATCCTCATGGGAAAGCGAACGGAGATGAAAGACATGAGGTATGATGTTATGATGACATCATGGGCTAGACCTCAGGTCACATGAGGTTTCTCATGGTCACATGTACTGGTCATGTGACTTCAAAAGGGAAAAGAAAATGTTAAGTTTGAAAGTAAGGAAAAAATGAAAAACGTAGCATATAGGTCCTGAACTATAACACTACCCCCCATTCACCAGATTCGAGATCTAGTCGAGAATCGGTGAATTTGGTATAGGAGGGACCGAACGGGCAAAAGAGGGAAATAAAGTCGGTCTCGGAGATACCCCGAATGGGTCTTGGGGCGTTTGGATATGAAGCATGAAACTCTGCGATGGCGTCTTGCACATGTTTTAAATTAACGGCGGGTTCCCAGGTGCGATCCACCTCATCCCATCCCTTCCAGTGGATGAGGTATTGTAATCTGCCGTGATGAAGCCTTGACTGGACGATACGATCGACTTCGTATTCTTCGTGACAATCGTCAGTCACAGTAATAGGATCTGGTTTAAATATGTTTTGTCCATCCAGCAGGGCTTTATATGGTTTTATGCAGGAGATGTTGATGGTGGGATGGATAGAAACGGAGGACGGAAGGGCGAGGGTAACGGCATTAGGTAGGACGACAGTGATTCGATAGGGTCCGATGAATTTTTGTGTTAATTTACGTGCAGGGTAGGGGAGTGAGAGGTGTTCGGTGGAGAGCCAGACAAGATCTCCAATGGAATAATTAGGGGTGGAAGAGCGCTTGGATGTTTGTGCGTGTGACATCCGATCGCAGGTTTTTTGTAACATGGAAGCGATCTCTTCGTGATTGCGTCCCATAGTTTTACTGAACGACTCCCCAGGAGTTGTGGTGGAGTTTGTGGGCTCCGTACCCATGCGTGGGGAGTAGTTTCATGTGATTGAAAAAGGTGTGGTCCCCGTGGCCATGGTGAGGGTATTATTGTGCGCGAATTGCGCCATTTTTAGCCACGAGGCCCAAGTCTCCTGCTTTTTGGCGACGTAAGCTTGGAGATACACGATAACTTCCCGATTGCCCCGTTCCGTCTGACCATCCATTTGAGGGTGGTACACTGTGGAGAGTTTTTGCTGGATGCCAAGTACTTTGCAAAGTTCCTTGGTGAACTCTGAGACGAATTGTGGTCCTCTGTCTGAGAGAATAGTGTTAGGGAGTCCATGAAGGCACCATACGTGGTCTCTAAATAATGCAGCTAAGTCCAAGGAAGAAGTTGTTTTAAGACAAGGAAAAAGAACAATTTCTTTGGAAAAACGATCGACGACTACCCCAATGGAATCGAAACCGTTAGAAGGGGGTAATCCGGTAATGAAGTCGAAGGAAATATCTTCCCAAGGATAGGAAGGGACAGGTAAGGGCATAAGTTTCCCTGCCAGTGGCTTTGATGAACCCTTCATGAGGAAGAAATGTCTTTGGCAGCGCCTGGCCACCAATAAAAATGTTTAATGGATGAAATGGTACGGTTGCAGCCTGGATGGCCTGCGACAGGAGAATCGTGGAATAGCGAGATCAACTTGGTGTAAAGGGAAAGAGGCACGAAAATAATGCCGTTTGAATTTCTGAAAAGCTTTTCATTTGCGTAATATTCGTATTTGTTGATCGCGTCAACGTCCATTTTGGCTGATTCAAAAGATAGTTTAGTTTCGAAATTTGGAGATAGAGATGTGGAGGAGATTGCTTTGACTCCCGTAGAGCCAAAGCCTTTTTCGTTTTGTTGTGACTCGTTGAGAGTCTTTTCTTCTGTTAAGGTTGGGTTTTCTATTTTTTCAATAATTAGTTGCGCGATATGGTCGAATTTCGAAATGTGAAAAGTAGAATCGGAGTGGTTGAACAGAATTACACCAATTTCTCCCCTATAATCGGTGTCAATGACTCTGGCCATGACGTCGATTTTATGTTTGAGGGCAAGGCCCGATCATGGTGCAATTCTGCCATAGGTGCCAGAGGGGAGTTGGATCTTGACATGGGTGGGTATGAGAGCTTGGTCGTGGGCAGGAATGTCAAGATCAACGAAGGCATACAGGTTGAAGCCTGCAGCGTCGGGGGAGCCCTTTGAGGGTAAGCAAGCATCTGCGGATGTGAGTTCGACCGGAATAGATAGAGAGGAAGAATGAAGAACAGTGGAAGGAAAAACTGTAATGTTCTCGTTTAATTTATTGACTGCGTCGCCATGGTCGGGGCGATGGGAGAGAGCATCGGCACGTCCATTTGTGGTGCCGGGTTTATAGATTAGCATGTAATTGAATTCTTGGCGGCCCGAGAGCGTTTGCGGTTTTTTCCAGTATTCGAGATTTTTGTGATCTGTCCAAATCTCGAAGTTAGCTTTTCCGATTAAATAATGGCGCCATTCCTCGAGGGTGCAGATGATAGCCAGTAACTCCTTGTCGTAGACTGGGTAGTTACATTCAGCTGAAGAAAAGGAGTGAGAGAGAAAGGTGCAGGGGCGCCACAAGCCATCCTCCCCTTGAACTGATAAGACTGCGCCAGTGGCGATATCACTAGCATCAGTCTTGACACGCATTTCCTTCAAGGCGTCAGGGAAAGTGAGGAGAGGAGCGGTTGTGAATTGTTTTTTGAGCGTGTCAAACGCGTTTTATTGTGCCTCCTCCCAGGTGTATGGCACGTTCTTTTTTGTTAGATCGTTAAGGGGGCGAGCGATCTGTCCAAAACCATTAATAAAGCAGCGATAATAGTTACATAATCTGAGGAATGATTGAAGCTGTTTGAGCTTCATGGGAGCAGGCCAGTCAAGTATTGCATCGACCTTGTTGTTTTGCATTCCGACACCGTCGGCAGATACCGTCATGCCTAGAAAGTCGACTTTCTCGGCACTAAATACGCATTTCTCCGGTTTGGCGTAAAGGTCGTTTTCTTGTAATCTGCGTAGGACCTCTTTCACGACCTCGGAGTGTTCTTCGTTTGTTTTATTTTTTGTGAAAATGCACATGTCGTCGAGGTATACGATGACCGCAGCGTACATGTCGTTAAATATGTTGTTCATCATCTGTTGGAACGTGGAAGGAGAGTTAGTCATCCCGAAATACATTATGACGGGTTCGTAAGCCCCTAGGGGCGTGACGAAAGCTGCTTTCCACTTGTTGCCTTCCTTGATGCGAACGTTGTTGTAATCCCACCTAAGGTCGAGGCAGGTGAATTTGTCCACACCCTTAAGGCAGTCGACGAGTGCTGAAATAAGAGGAAGGGGGTATGAGTTTTTAACTGTACCCTTGTTTAAATATCAATAGTCCATGACGAGACGTTTTTCGCCAGTTTTCTTGGGAATAAAGAATACAGGAGCCATTTGTGGGGATTTTGATGGGTGGATGTAGCCCTTTTCTTGTTCGGAAGATAAGAAGTTCCAGACTTCTTCTAATTCTGCATCAGAGAGGGGAATTACCCGGCCCTTTTTGGGTACAAAGTCGGGTTTGAGGTTGATGGCATGGTCCCAAGGTTTTCAAATAGGCATGCATTTTGACTCTTCTTTGCTAAATACGTCGAGGAAGTCGTGGTATTGTTTAGGTACTTTTTCGGTGAGTCCTTCCTTGATTGATCGAATAGATGGGTTCCAGACCTCTTTGATTAATCCTGCTGCATTGATTGTGATGCAGTTACGGGTGCAGCGACAGAATTTTATTTCCTTGTTGACCCAGTCGATAAGGGGGTTATGGCGTTGGAACCAGTCGTAGCCTAAATAAATACAGTGAGTGCCGAGATTGGTTACCAAGGCATCTACTCCTTCAGAGTGCCCTTGGTACGAAAATACCACCGAAACATAGTCCATAATTGTACCATGGGATGAAGATGTCCCATCGGCATTAGTGATGGAGCGAGGAAGTGATAATTTTTTTGTAGGGATTCTGAGAGACGTTACCCATGTTTTGTCCACGAACGTTTGGACTGCTCTGGAGTCCAGGAGCGCTTTTTCCGATGTTTTTTGCCTTTTGTTATTCTTCTGAAAATAAATGTCAGTCTCGATGTCAAATTCCCTAGCAGGAGAGGTATTCCTGAGGGTAAGGTTAGGGTTAGCGGAGTAATCAGGTAAAAAAGAAATTTTGTTCATAATAGGAGAATTAAGCACACTTTGTTTATTCTCCTGTGGTGCGCTTCGAGCTTTGCTCCAGAAAGATGCTCCTTCGGAGTCTGTATCGTAACTAGTATGACAAGAATTGTTCGGTGAGTCAATGTCGCCTAAACCACCATCCATCTCCCCAAGTACAGAGAATCGAATAAAAGAAGAAGAAGAAAATGAAGGGTCCTTGGCCGAGTAGGTACCTCCCACTACTCAGCTTTGCCTTTTCCCTTGAGTCCTTCAGCAGCGAGCTGGTGAGCTCGGGACTCAAACATATCTAAGTAATAGGCCTGGGCCTCTTCGGTCATCCACGGAGGATTTCCGGAACCTTGTGCCGTTTCGGGGACGGTAGCGATGGTGGTGGTGGGGGTGAGGGGAATTTCGTGGAGAGGAGCGGGGCGAGGTGGGGCGTAATGTGTGTGACCGGTGACCGGGTCAAAGATTGGTCGGCCACATGATTTGCGTGGTTCCTTACACGCGTGCGAGATGTGACCGACCTTGTTGCAGTTGTAGCAGGTCCTTGTATCCTGCTGAGTCGGTTGGACTGTGCAAGTGTCCATGGAGGCGCCTCGGCCCGGTTGTGTGCCTACTTCCGTGAAGTGAGGCTTGTATTGACATTGTTGCGGTTGTTTGGTGCGCTCCAACCGCATTTTCTTGAACATCTTGCCCATCTCGATTGCCTTCTCTTGCCAGGCAGCGAGCGAGTTGGCAATGGCGGGGCTCCTGGTTGACAACTGAAAGTAAATATTATAGTCAATGCGCTCTTTGTACAAGCGCAAGACATTGTTGTCATGTTGCGACAGGTCCGCATCCTGTCACAACAGCTTGAATTGTTGCATCAACACTTCGATTGGCAGCGAGCCCTGCCGAAGGTTAGTGAGCCGGATATATGATTCTTCCTTCAAGACATCGATCCTGAAGTGGTCCTCTACTTCTTTCTTTAGTTCCTCCCATGTTGGCCATTCGAGGACGGAATTCTTCTTTTGATATTTTTCGAGGGTGATCCTCGAAAATGACTCAGCTTTGCCTACCATTCTCAGGAGAACGGTGGCAGTTGCTTGACGATCATCTAGACCGCCCTGACACTGGACCCAAGTGGCAATCTTTACCCACCAGGGGTGGAACGTCACTCTATTGCCATCCCATGTACTGGGGTCGGCGATGAGTTTTGCGGGGAGCGACGAGGTATGCGTCGTCGCGGCTTCTGCTAATTGTTGCGTCATCTGCTGCTGCGAGAGCAGAGACGCTTGGAGAAGGGCGGCCATGTTGGCCATCGTGTTTCAAATGTCGGCCCATGTAACGTTAGGGTCGACGGGTGGGGCAGCAGCTTGTTCAGACATTTTTTACAAAAATTTCGATGGGCAGTGGAGGACGGTGCGAGGGCGGAGGCGGAAGAGAGCTAGGAAGCGACCTGTTTCGGGGTGAACATTTTTTAGATCGGGCCGACGGTGCTTGCGCTGACGACGGGCGCGGGGTAGAGCTGGAGGTGGAGGAACGGGTGAGACGGCACGAGAAGAGAAGGACGGGAAAGGAGAACGAGGAGCGGGGGTCGGTTCTCGAGAAGGAATGGGCAAGGGGAAATATTCGCGAGGTGCTTCAATGGGATGGTCGTTTGGGTCGACCTCGTCAGTGTAGGCTGGAAGCCCAAGGAATGGAGTGAAGTGAAGGGGTTCTGGTGCAGGTGAAAGACAAATAATACGAGTAGCGGCGTAGAGGTTGAGAGCGGCTTGTTGTTGTTGAAGGTGAAGGTGATCAGCGCGTGTACGAGAACACATAAAACGGTGATGGCGAGGGGGAACGAACAGTTCGACCTTGCGGCAGTTCTATTCAAGTGAAACGGGATGAAACTAAACAATGTAGTACAACACCTAATCTAGGCGTTGGGCTACTTCAGCGACTGTGTGGACGGTGCAGTTACGAGTGTCCAACCAAACGTGGACAAGGACATGGAGTTCAGCGACGAGGAAGTGAACGGTTCCGAGATATAGCATTCATGAGGTAAAACGAGTAGTGTGCGATAACGTGCACGAAGTCGGCAATTGCAGAGTAAGGAAGAAAGTGTGAAGAGTGGTAAGCAAATGAACAGGCCCCAAGGAGGAGGGTATTCAAGTGAATAGGACTGAGGGAAAGACGACGAGGGGAAAGGGTTTATATATGTAAGTATGGAGGGTTTAGGGTAGGTCGTCTGAGTCCTAATCGATTGAGGGCCGGTGTGAGAAGGAAAGAATATGAGGGAACCATGAGGACGGCGAGAAGTCCATGTGGGAAAAGAGAAGCGTCCTCATGGGAAAGCGAATGGAGATGAAAGACATGAGGTATGATGTCATGATGACATCATGGGCTAGACCTCAGGTCACGTGAGGTTTCTCATGGTCACATGTACTGGTCACATGACTTCAAAAAGGAAAAGAAAATGTTAAGTTTGAAAGTAAGGAAAAAATGAAAAACGTAGCATATAGGTCCTGAACTATAACATAGATCACTGCCAGATGTGCTCCCTCATGAAGGGTTCATCAAAGCCACTAGCAGAAAAACTTATGCCACTTTCCGTCCCTTCCCATCCATGGGAAGATATCTTTTTTGACTCCATCACAAGACTACCCTCTTCTAACAGCTTCAATTCCATAGGGGTAGTCATTGATCATTTTTCCAAGGAAATTGTTCTTTTCCCATGTTTAAAAACAACTTCTTCCTCTGACTTAGCCGCTTTATTTAGAGATCATGTATGGTATCTCCACAGACTACCTAACACTATTCTCTTGGACAGAGGTCCTCAATTCATCTTGGAGTTTACCAAGGAACTTTGCAAAGTTCTCAGGATCCAGCAAAAACTCTCCACAGCATATCATCCCCAGATGGACAGTCAGATGGAACAGGTCAATAGAGAAGTAATCATGTATCTCTATGCTTATGTCACCAAAAAACAGGAGACTTGGGCCTTATGGCTAAAAATGGCGCAATTCATGCACAATAACACTCTCACTACTGCCATAGGTGCCACCCCTTTTTTCGTTATCCAAAACTACTCCCCACAAATTGGAACAGAGCCTACAATCTCCACTATGACTCCTGGGGGGTCATTTGGTAAATCCATTGGTCATTCTCACGAGGAGATCGCTTCTACACTTCAGAAAACCCGTAATCAGATGTCGCATGCACAAATATCCAAGTGCTCCTCTGCTCGTGACTATTCTATTGGAGACCTTGTCTGGCTCTCCATCAACCATCTCTCCCTCCCCTATCCTGTGCATAAACTTATGCAAAAATACATTGGCCCTTACCATATCTCCACCATTTTTCCTAATGCCATCACCCTTGCCTATTATAGTTCAGGACCTATTTGCTATGTCTTTCACTTTTCCTTCACTTTTAACTTAACACTTTCTTTTTACTTTCAAAGTCACATGACCAGTGCACATGACTGTGGAACTTCTCACACGACCTGAGGTCTAGCCCATGATGTCATCATGACATCATGCCTCATGTCTTTCATCTCCATCTTCTCCTTCCCACAAGTACACTTCTTCATTCTCACACGGACTTCTTGCTATGCTTGTGTTCACCTCACCTTTTCCTCATGTTCCTTATCTATACCAGCCCTAAACCATTTAGGACTCAGACAACCTACCCTAAACCCATCACTAGTCACTATATAAACTCATCTTCTCTTGTCGTTTAACCTTTCCTTAGTCCTATTCACTTGAATTCCCCTCCACCTTTGGGGCTGGTTTCTGTTACGATTCACCTTTTTCTTTGCCTTCCGCATTAGCATTCACATTTTTCTTTGCCTTCCGCATTAGCATTCACATTTTTCTTTGCCTTCCGCATTAGCATTCGTCTTACACTTCTTGCTAATGCCTTTCTTTCACACGACAACCACTGCTTTCTTCCGCTCTTCTCATGATGGTCATCATAATTACGAACTCTTATTTTTTGTTCTGCTTCCTTCTGACGGACAGCCACACTTCCTTTGCTCCAATAACTTCCCTTATCTTCCTTGCACCACTTACCTTATTGGGCTTCCTCTGACCTCCTGCTGCTACACAGCTTGGTCTGTGCACAGTTCCTCTTAGGTATATAAAGCCTGCCATCATTACCTTGTATCCTCTAAGCTAGACCTACCTGGAATAGCATCTTTATTTCCTTCACTCGTCAGTGCTCTCTAAGTCACCTGTCCTACTTTTGAGTGGACACTTGTCGTTCTACCTTTGTCTCCAGTCACTCTTCTTTGCAACTTGTCCCCACCGCTCTTCTTTGCGGTTATCCCATCGACAAGGGTATCCCTTGGTCGATTATCCTTCGCCCACCTCAGGAAGCCCCTGTGGAAGTCTCTGGTCGTTAACCACACGACTCGTCTCTGTCTCTGGTTGCCTCTCTTGTAACTCGTCCTGTCAATAAGCAAGCCCCTTAGTTGACACTCCCTTGTCTCCCAGGTCTACGTTCATTCCTACCCGGACCGACCGTAACAGTTTCATTATGAGTACTACTCTCATTTCTTTACCCAATCTTATTCTGCCTTTGCCAAACTCATCCTTGTAAATGGACACTACTTGTTGTTGCCCTTGTACATGCTTTACTTGGGCACCATTCATTTCCTCATTATCAACTACCATGTTTTGGTCTATATCTGGCTTGACGTTAGGACCCACACTGTTCACACCGTTGCTGAAGTCGCCCTCTGCCTAGATTAGATGGAGTACTCCTAGTTGTTTCCTCTCTTTGTTCAACACCAGTTTCATCACCCTTCCCTCTTCCATATCCATTCATCCTACTGTCAATATTTCCTGTGTCAAACCCTACAAAGCACCACTGGCCAGTCAGACCATATTTAGACCAGATCCTATCACCATGACCAAAGATTGTCACAAAGAGTACAAAGTCAATTGTATCATTCATTCTTAGCTTCATCGCAGCAAACTACAATACCTTGTCCATTGGAAGAGATAGGACAAGGTGGATCACACCTGGGAACCCGCTGCTAATTTAAAACATGCACAAGATGCAATTCTTGAGTCTTATGCTGCCTATCCCAATGCTCCATGACCCATTTGGAGTATCTCTAACATCAAATTCCACTCTCTCTTCTGTCCATTCAGTCCATCCTATACCAAATTCACTGATTCTTGGCTAGACCTCAAATCTGGTGAATGGGGGATAGTATTATAGTTCTGGACCTATATGCTACGTTTTTTTTTTCTCTTTTTTTTTACTTTTTATACTTAACACATTCTTTTCATTTTTGAAGTCACATGACCAGTGCATATGACCATGAGACATCTCATGTGACCTGAGGCCTAGTCCATGATGTCATTATGATATCATGCCTCATGTCTTTCATTTTTGTCTTTTTGTTCACATGAGTATGCTTCTTCCTTCCCACATGGACTTCTTGCTGTACTCATGTTCACCTTGCATTTCCCTCATGTTCCCTTATCTATACTGGCCCTAAACTATTTAGGACTCAGACAACCTACCCTAAACCTATCACTAGTCACTATTTAAACCCCCTCCTCTTGTTGTCTAGTTTCCCCAGTCCTATTCATTTGAATCCCTCTTCTACTTAGGGGCTGGTTTCTTCTCAAGTACCACTCTTCTATACTCTCAATCCCATACTCTGCATTTGCCGGTTTCATGCTTATTACTGCATGCCGATCATTATTACATATTTTATGCTATATCTCAGCACTGTCAACTTCATCGTCACAGAATATCACATTCTAGTCCATGTTTGGCTAGATACCCATCATCAACAAGTTCACACCATTGCTAAAGTCACTGTCATCCTAAATTAGGGTGACATCTCCTTGTTTAGAAGTTCTCATCCCATTCACTCCATTTTACTTGGTTTCTTGAGCCCTTCAGGACATTGTTGTACCTCTTCATGAGCATCCTCCCTAAAGAGCTACCTTTGTTTGTGTTTTGCACTTGAAAGCAGTGCTTTTGCATAATAGTACATACCTCCCAGATTCAGTTGGCCTTGCTTTTTCCCTTTAAGCCCTCAGCTGTGAGCTGTTGGGTGCAACTTTTGAACATGTCCATATAATATGCTTGAGCTTCTTCCATCATCTATGAAGGGTTGGAAGAAGTGGCAGAGGTCATTTCCAGGATAGTGGCAATAGCAGTGGTAGGTGCAAGGGGAATCTCATGGAGCAAAGTAGGGCAAGGAGCAATAAACTTTGTATGACCCATGAGAGGGTCAAAGAAGATGGGGTAGCCATGAGGTTTTTGAGGTTCCTTGCATGCTTGAGAGAGGTGACTGGTCTTGCCACAGTTATAGCAAGAATGAGTTT
>JBBPLC010000445.1:10025-21305 GCA_038089535.1 Hemileccinum rubropunctum | reverse complement strand
GTGAATCAACAAGCAATAATTCTTCGCTTCCGCTCACAAAGCAAGCATGTCGAATAGCCTGCACCTCGGTATACCACGGATGCAAGTTAATAGCACTTCCTAGTGCCTGAAACCCGCGCGTGTCATCACAAACGAAAATGTGCAGTAGTAGCTGTGACCAAGTGAGAGTTCAACCAGTGCCACCACATAACATAAGCGAACACGTACCTTGTCTGATGACACAACCGCCAGCATCTTCTTCGACTCATCATATGCCAACAGAAACTCCTGCCCGATTTTTTCACGGTTGAGTGGTTTCCCGCGGCCACGCGCGATCGCGCCGTCCATGCCTGCCAACCCTTCAAGGTAGACATTCAAGTTTCCTGCGCGGTCTGCAACTACCAG
Source organism: Hemileccinum rubropunctum (assembly GCA_038089535.1). Lineage (NCBI taxonomy): Eukaryota > Fungi > Basidiomycota > Agaricomycetes > Boletales > Boletaceae > Hemileccinum > Hemileccinum rubropunctum. The sequence goes on along the minus strand of JBBPLC010000445.1, from coordinate 20,921 downwards.
CAGGAGTTTCTCTCCTTCAAGCAACTGTGCTCGTCTGCCCGAAACAATGACAGAATTCAGCTCGAGTTACACAAGTCAGGCGAAAGAAAGAGACGCACACTACGGAATAGCCTAACGGCAATGTGAACCTATGATTGAACTTAAACCGTGGCGAAGGGACAGCATTTGGGTTCATTTGCAGTTCGTGTTGATCTTCTGTCGTCAGGTTCATCAAATGTACTGTGTAGACTGCCATTGGGTCTTGTTTCGATGCTCGCGAACCCGAGACCTGATACGACGATGAAAAACCCCATCCTATCACGGGAGTTAAAGTCATGAAGCGTGTACACGAAGCTACCGCTTACCACGATACTGCTCCTTTCGAACATTATCGATCGACAACGTATGCCTATGTACGGGCAATAGCGTTAGCCTGGGTCACCAAGCACATGTTGGAGACGCACGAGGATGTAGTTTGTGCAGACAATTTATTAACCCGCTTGATCAGATCCACACGAAGTTTGTGCTGCTCTTCCTCCGCATTCATGTCATGCTCATGCTTGATCCACTGGGTACACTCGTCTTCTTGTATCTTGTGCACTGCCGGTGTGAGTTTCTTTAGCGTCCTTGCGATGCTGTCCTCTAAATGCCCAAATGCTTTCTGTTTTGCTTTGTCTGCCCAAGCCTCGAATTGCGGGATCCGTTTCGCACACCGCTCCACGTCCTGCTGCAACTGACTCAAAAACTGACTGTCAGAGACCTGCATCGCTGCCTCTGACGCCCGGCGAACAAGGTCGCAAACTTCGCTTGCCACATTGCTCTCCCCTGATGAAACAGCGTTCCATGTCGACCGGAGAATATTACTGGCCCACGTCGCCGGGCTCGACCTCGGTCTCGGGTTATTCCGCATGCTAGTCCCACCGACGTTGGCCTTGACCTGCTCGAGGTCTCCTTCCAATATAGCTTCCAATACCCGCAGATATGTCTCCTTATCCAGCCCCCACTTTTTCTTCTCTAAGACTGGAGCCAAATTCTTGAACACACAGATACGATCCTTGGCGGTGCAATATTCTTGGTTAGAGATTTTCTGAAAGTCTTTGGACAGCTGCTGTGTGGCTCTATCAAGTGCCTTTGGATACAACGTCAGAATCTTGGAGAGGGGCTCTGAAGCATGCGACGCGGGTCAACATGCACTCATTCTAATCCTCCAAACGGGAAAAAAAAACATACCTGGATTATCCACACACTTATCACCCACTTCCGCAGGATAAGTGAACGCTCCCCGATCAAAGCATCTAACATTTCCAGGAGTAAGTACACAAATACAAAAAAAAACTGAACTTACGGATATAATTCCAATACATCATGTAAAACCGTCTCGAATAACGCCCTTTCCAGGGCAGGCACCTCCATTCGCAATCTCACTAATGCAGCCTTAGTCTCTTCCCTGGTGCGAGTATCTGACGTGTTTCGGATGGCGTTGGATTCATGCTTCCATTTTGTACAATGCTCCTGAAATCGCTTCTCAAGCCCAAACCGAACCAAGATTTTTAGGGCCTCATCGTCCAATTTCTCATTCAGGCGGAGGCGGTCGGATGCCCTGTTTGGCCAAGAAAGATGAGTGACTCAAAGGGCGTGGTCCCCAAAGCGCACTCACAATTGTGAATCGAGTTGCAAGACTTCCATCGTACGTGATTTAAATGTTTCTTGCGTGACCCTCGCCTCAATGTGTTCCACCGTCATGAATCCTTGCGTCGTCTCACCAAAGAGTAAAAACGGTGTAATCGGCGCGGGGCATATCGGGTCTGGCTCTTCATCAGGTGCCTCTGGAAGGGTAATTGCCTGCGAAATAGCCTGAATACCATATATTGGTCTGTCAGCTGAGAGGACGCTAGTACGCAAAATGAATTGACCTTGAAACCCTGGCGGACAGTCACAGACTCTTCTTGCTCGTTGGTCTGTGCAACTTCAAATGTAAACATTCGGTCCGACTCGTCCTGATCGATATCAAGCACATTCTCGTTTTCTTCATCTTCGTCACCTCCTTCGCTCCAAAGGATGGTTTGCGCGTGTTCGGATGAGATCAAAGAAACGACTTGGTCACACATCTTTGTGAGGTACCTTTGTGGGATGGTCTTAGAATTGTACATATTAACGGTGTTGATTTAGACAAACCTCATGAATGTGATGCGATTGCGACGAACGGAAGGTGCCGCTGAGTCGTCCCAGGTGGTTTGCTCGGGCCAGTAAAGGACAAATACTTGGTGAGAGTCCCCCGTTTGCTCTTGTGGCGTGACAATATACAACCCTGAACGGAGGGCTGGCTGCGTGCGTACTTGTGCATCAGAGTCGACGAGAAGCTGTGCAGCACTGTCAAATAGGGTAGTAAATTCATGGAAAATGAATAGTCCCCCTGGGAAACATGACATACATGTCCCCATCGATGGCGCCGAGCTGCGAGAGGAAACGGACAATTTCCTCTTTGCTCCCGTAGACACCGACAGGTTTGATGGCATACATGTCAAGCACCTTGAAGTTGACTTTGGTCATTGATACATATGCACCTGGGGAAATACTGTTTATGAATGCCTCAAGCGAATTTTGGGATATAATGATCTTATCGACTGATACAAGATCAATGATTGGGATTTCGAATGCGATGAGCTGAATGGGTTACTCACCAAGACCACCGCTCCCCTGCTCTGAAATAAGGTCGAGGATGCGATGCATACCTCTGATGGAATAAGCCAAGTCCAATTCGTCACATTGGAGATCCGGAGTGTCTATATCCATCTGCCGATCCAAGATCGAAATCGAGATTCTAGCTGAAGTTGAGCTGAGTGAACACACCTGATCATTCAATGATTTTTCCTCATTGACAGACCGGTATAGATTTTCATCGCCATCAGAGACAGCATCGGCCGTGGTAGGGCGTGGGTCAATAGATTTCAACGGAAGAATTGATGTTGATTCAGAATTAAACACAGGTCCCATGCCCAAGACTGAGGAAGAGACATCTTCAACTCGAAAGTGATTGTAATAAGAATCTTGGTGATGGGAGACGTGTCCATCCTTCTGCAGAGAGTCTAAAAGCGCCACAAAGATCAGATACAGACGGTTTCATTTGCACAAGACATACTATCCGCTTTTCGTTTGCCCTTATCGGGCCTGCTTCCAGCGGGAACATAGTCAGAGTCGAAATCAGAGCCGTCTTTAAAAATATTGGGAGGTTTATAGGATGAGGCCATTGTGGACCACCGATGGCGTTGTATTAGCGCCTTGAGGCGGTCTTAAAAGAAGGTCGCCACGAGGTCGGTCACGATGTGATCTAGGCACTATATGCTGTACCCTGTAGGAAACATGGACTTACTAGGCGACGAGGATCTTCCTAGTTGGACCGAGTGCTTCCCGCGATGTTCCTGTGCAAAGAATACTGCAATGAAGTGCTCGTGTATAACTTGAATGGGCAGCTCAATGAGAATAATGGGATTTAGAAGTCAACTGGTATCAGCAGACCAACTTTTTAAGGCCAGCCTATCAACTCATGGACGGGCTGGTCACCAGACTACTATCAAGTGATGTGGCCTTGGCGGTCTTGCAAACCTTGAGCAATTGGTTGATATGTGCCGAGCAACCAAGCAGTGGCAGGTTAATAGGTACTTCAAGTGCCTCGTGAGCGATGGAATCCTTTATCTCCTCATGTACGTTCTCGAACCCCATTAGCTACTTGTGGTGGCACCACAAGTAGCTAAGCCGTGGTTGATTTTCTGGGAGCACACTTTTCAATGTCCTTATCATCGGCATTCAAGGATTGTATGGTTGAGATCTCAGTGGTTGTTGGGAGGGGATCAACTCAGGATTTAGTATATTGTTGCAGCTGATTTCCAGCGAAATTTTGGCCATGTCAGGAGTAGAATAAATAAATATCACATGTTGAGGTTATGTCTGTTATGATTCATCTTTTTCTTGTTTTTTTTCTCAAATTCACATTTATCCTCTGACTCATGCTCTTTCTTTCCCACAATTTTAATCATGTTTACACACCTTTATCTCTTATTGGACAGCCACATTCTTGTCTTTGATAGCTCTTCTCTCACACTGTCTTCTCACTTCACTTACTCTATTTAGATTCCTCATACCCATTGCTATAACACAGCTTGGTCTGTGTGCAGATACCCAGGGTATATAAAGGCTGATATTTCATCATGTATTCCTTAAGCTAGACCTACCTGGAATAGCACATTTTGATCTTTCATTTGTCCTTCACCTCTCTAAGTCTTCATCCAACTTTTGAGTGGACACTGCTTGTTGTTCTACCTTCTGTTATAGTTCATGGACCTTACACTATGTTTTCACTCTTTCCTTCTTTTACACTTAACGTATTTCTTTCACTTTTGAAGTCACGTGACCAGTGCATGTGACCATGAGACATCTCACATGACCTGGGGCCTAGCCCATGATGTCAGTATGACATCATGCCTCATATCCTTTCATTTCTATCCCCTTCCCAAAAGTATGCTTCTTTCTTCCCACACTGACTTCTTGCTGTACTCATGGTATCCTCATTGTTTCCTTATCTATACTGGCCCTAAACTATTGAGGACTCAGATGACCTACCCTAAACCCTATGTACTTACATATATAAGCCCTCCTCCTTTGTGTTATAGGACTTACTATGTTCTATAGTACTGGACACTTATCTTATCTTATCTCCTTTCCCAGTTATCGTATCACATTGATGGTCTAGTTCTCTTATGATAGTCTAGCCTCCCTTGTCATGTAATGTGACATCATCATAGGTCTGGATGCTTATGACCTCATTGGTCTAGGCTATGACGTCTACTGACATCATATCTCATGGTTACCTCATGGACATCTTATGATAGCCATGTTCCTATTTATCTCACACTGGCCCTATAGTACAGGAGCTAGCCCTAAATCTATTCCCCTTATATATATATACCATAGTCCCCTCCTGTACTTTCCTTAGTTCTATTCACTTGTCTCTTGCCCTGTTCCCTACATCTGAACTGCCTGAGAGCCATAGTGGAAGTCCTCCTTCCTCTCCTTTACCAGTTATGCCATCTGTCAAAGGCACTGCCATTCCCTGAACCCTTCTTGCTGCTATCCATGCACTAGATGTGCCTCTGTTGACCTTGTCATCATTGCCAGCAAGGTGTTATAGTTCAGGACCTATATGCTACATTTTCAACTTTTTCTTCACTTTTCATACTTAACATTTTCTTTTACTTTCAAAGTCACATGACCAAGTACACATGACCATGAGATCTCTCACATGACCTAAGGCCTAGCCCTATGATATTCTCGTGACATCATACCTCATGTCTTTCATTTTCATCTCCTTTCTCATGAGGATGCTTCTTTCTTCCCACACAGACTTCTTGCCATCCTCATGATCCTCTTGCTTTTACCTCATGGCTTCTCTTCTCTACCGGCCCTAAACTATGTAGGACTTAGATGACCTACCCTAAATCCATCGCTATTCACTATATAAACCCGTCCCTCTCTGTCGTTGTTATAGGATTCGTGATAGGATTACTATAATACTGGACGCTTATCTTATCTTATCAGGTAGCATCTCACATGACAACCCCCACAGCTAGGCTTAGGGTCTAGGACTGCACCTAGACTGGTCACATGACATGACGTCATCATAGGGCCTGGAGCTATGACCTCATCGGTCTAGGCTATGACATCATCAGTGATGTCATGCCTCACGACTACCTCATGGACACCTCATGTTACCTTAGTCATCTACTATAGACTGGCCCTCACGCATACAGGGAGCCTCCCCTAAACCGATCCCTTTCCTATATATATGTAGCACTTTCCCTGTATATTCCTTAGTTCTATTCACTTGTCTCTTGCCCGGTTCTGTTATAGTTCGGAACCTACATGCTACGTTTTTCACTTTTTCTTATTTTCGGACTTAACGATTTCCTTTCCTTTTTGAAGTCACGTGACCTGAGGTCTAGCCCATGATGTTATCATGACATCATACCTCATGTCTTTCATCTCCGTTCCTTTTTCACATGAGGACGCTTCTCTTTTCCCACACGGACTTCTCGCCGTCCTCATGGTATCCTCATTCCCTTTCATTCTCACACCGGCCCTCAATAGATTAGGACTCAGACGACCTACCCTAAACTCCCCTTACTTACATATATAAACCCTCTCCCTTCATCGTCTGCTCCTCAGTCCTATTCACTTGAATACTCTCCACTTGGGGCCTGTTCATTTGTATACCACTCCTACCCTTTACTTTTACTCTTCACTATTGAGTCTGTGAACAGCTCATTAGTTCAATCATATTTCTGCATTTGCTGTCTCTCGAGCAATGTTACTGCTCGCTCGTCGTTCCTCGTGCCAAGTTCATGTTATACTTGGGCACCATAAATTTCCTCGTCACCGACTATCACGTACTTGTCCACGTTTGGCTGGACACCCACAACCGAACTGTTCATACCGTCGCCAAAGTCACCCAACACCTAGATTAGGTGTTGTGCTCCTCTTAGTTGTTCTTGCCCGTTTCAGGTTCCCTATGTCCGAACTGCCTGAGAGCCATAGTGGAAGTCCTCCTTCCATTTTTTGCCGGGTTATGCCATCCCGTTACGAAAGGCACTCGTTGTTGAACCCTTCATCCTCCTTGTTGGCCATATCTATTGGCTAGATGCCACTCGTCGTCCACACCAGCAGGAACCTTCCTGCAAGGCAGAAGGAGCAGCCTCATTTGCCGTTCCACTCCATTACAGTTGTCTACTCTTTCCTTAGTCCTATTCACTTGAATCCTCTCCTACCTTAGAAGCCAGTTCTCTTGTTTACCACTCTTCATACTTCCTTCCAAATTCACTCTGCATTTGCCATCTCTTGTGCATCATTAACGCACGCTCGTTGTTGTCTGCCCTAGTACATGATTTACTTGGGCACTGTAAACTTTCTTGTACTCAATTATCATGTACTTGTCCACATCTGACTAAACGTGCACACTTGAACTGTCCACACCGTCGCCGAAGTCGCCCAATGCCTAGATTAGGTGTTGTGCTTTAAGTTGTTTCTTTCATCCTGTTTCACAAGGAACTGCCAAGGTAGGGTGGATCTCTTTGCCATTACACTTCATCATCTCTCCTCAGTCCTATTCACTTGAACTCCTCTCCACCTTAGGGGCCGGGTTCTCTTTGAGTATCACTCTTCTTTACTTCAAATCTTATACTCTGCATTTGCTGTCTTCATACCCATTATCACACGCTCCTCATTTATGCTCTATTTGGGCACTGTCAACTTTATTGTTGCCAAATATCATGTCTTAGTCCATGTTTGGCTAGACATCTGTCATCACCAAGTCCACACCATTGCAGAAGTTGCCATTATCCTAAATTAGGGTAACGTCTTCTCAGTTTAGTTCTTGGTCCATTTCACTTGAATAGAACTACCACCTCTATATCACTCAACATATTGCCACCCCACCACTAGCACCAATTCTCAACAGGTTTTGGGAGTTAGATGGTTACAACCCCAATAATGCATCTCCTCCACCCCAACTCACACACATATGCACTCCTACTCCTGCTCCCTTAATCATCTGTGCCCTTTTTCCTTTTCCCATCCCTGTTCCACCTCCAGCTCCTGCACACTGTTGTTATAGTTCTGGACCTACATGCTACATTTTCATTTTTCACTTCACTTTCACACTTAACATTGTTATAGTTTGGGCTATGACACTACTGCTTACTGTTACGTTCATTGGTTTCTCCTTTACCTGGACTTACAATTTCTACTTTCGAGATCACGTGACTAGTTCATAGTTCACATCATCACGTGACTTGGCCACCATTTACATTATTTATTGTACCTTAGGGGCATGTGCTAATTCCCATGATCACATGCCTACAGGCCGTTCTGGACTATGTCTAGATCCATGATGTCACTATGACATCATGCCTCACCACTACCACATTCCTTACCTTAGACCTGCTCTAGAGTACACTGCTTAGTCCATGCACTCTCGGTAGACACTATATATAGGGTAGCGATGCAACTGGGTTAGCCAGTCTTATTCATTTGTCTTACTCTTCACATTGTGGGACTTGAGTACACATACACTTGAGTACCACTCATTCCTCTCATTCTGCTGGTTGATCACCATTATAGGGTCCTTGTCGTATTTATCATTCTAGGCAACACTTGGCCATCCTAGCTAGAGGCTAGGCTGTCCTTGTTTGGGGTTTGTTCTACCATGTTTGCCATTCCACTCCGTTACAATCATTTTTTCATTTTCAAAGTCACGTGACCAGTGCATGTGATTGTGAGATATCTCATGTGACCTGAGGCCTAGCCCATGACATCATCATGATATCATGCCTCATGTCTTTCATCTCCATCCTTTTGTTCACATAAGTATGCTTTTTCCTTCCCACACAGACTTCTCGCTATACTCGTGGTCACCTTGTGTTTCCCTCATGTTTCTTATCTATGCCGGCCCTAGACTATTTAGGACTCAGATGACCTACCCTAAACCTCCTTTATTTACATATATAAACCCTCTCCCTTCATCATCTACTCCTCAGTCCTATTCACTTGAATTCCTCTTCTACTTAGGGGCCAGTTTCTCTTTGAGTACCACTCTTCTATATTCCAATCCTATACTCTGCTCTTGCTGCCTTCATGCTCGTTATTGCACACTACTTGTCATTCCATGTTTTATGCTCTATCTTGGAACCATCAACTTCATCATTGCTGAATATCATGTTCTAGTCCATGTTTGGCTAGATGCTCATTATCATCAAGTTCACACTGTTGCTGAAGTCGCCATTATCCTAAATTAGGGTAATATCTCCTTGTTTAGTTTCTGGTCTGTTTCAGCCATCAGCACAAAAAATATCATTGAAACTATGCCAGCATTTGAATCAAATATGTAACCCCTGGATTTGAGCACCTATTCAAACTTTGACCTTGCAACAAGTTCTGCTATTCTTTGAAGTTCAATGTCTGAAGGCATGGAAGGCATACCTGCTTCACCTGCTGACCCCAACATCACCTGGGCAGACATCTGCAACACAATGGCCATGATGGCCACAATGCTTCAAAACTTGGCACTGGTGCAGCAACAAATAACCCAACAACTAGCAACCACTGCCACATATGCCACTCTGCCCTCCTCCTCATCATTACTTCCCACCCATCTCATTGCTGACCCTGGAACATGGGACAGCAACTGCTCTATGTTCCACCCCTGGTGAGTAAAGGTGTCTACTTGGGTCTAGTGTCAAGATGGCCTAGACAAATGACAGGTAATGTAATGGAGTGGAACAGCAAATGAGGCTACTCCATCCACCTTGCAGGAAGGTTCCTGCTGGCGATGATGATGAGGTGGCATCTAGCCAATAGATATGGCCAATGAGAAGGGGGGAAGGATTTGACGATGAGTGCCTTTCATAATAGGATGGCATAACCTGGCAAAGAATGGAAGGAGGACTTTCACTGTGGCTCTCAGGCAGTTTGGATGTAGGGAACTGGGCAAGAGACAAGTGAATAGAACTGGGGAAAGTACAGGAGGAGACTACAGTATATATATGTAAGGAGGCAGGTTTAGGGGAGGCTCCTGTACTATAAGGCCGGTGTGGGAATACATATGATAAGGTAATATAAGGTGTTTATGAGATAGTTGTGAGGCATGACATCACTGATGATGTCATAGCCTAGACCGATGAGGTCATAGCTCCAGGCCCAATGATGACATCATGTCACGTGACCAGTCTAGGTGTGGTCCTAGACCCTAAGCCTAGCTATGGGGGTTGTCACGTGAGATGCTACCCAATAAGATAAGATAAGCATCCAGTGTTATAGTAATCATATTGCGAATCCTATAACAGGTAACCACCTATGTCCTTCTCTGGATGATTGGCAAAGTAGAATCTTTCTCTTGTATTACACTAGAGAAATATCAGAAAAAGAGCTCTAACCCCAGCGGCTGGCCAACATGGAAAGAGCTGAAAAAAGAAGTTGAAGAACACTTCTGTATCAATGTCCTTACAGAAGAAAGCTACCAACAACTCCTCACCCTTAGGCAAGGTAATATGCCTATTGAGGTTTTTACGTAGTAGTTCAAGCTGCTCTGACAAGATGCCAGTCTTGTGGCCACCAACAACAATGTACTCTGCCTCTACTGCAAGCACATTGACTATAACATTTATTTCCAGTTGTCAATCTGCAATCCTGCCATCACCAATGACCTTGAAAAGTGGCAAGAGGAGATGATTAAGATGGGGAAGATGTTTGAAAAGATGAGGATAGAATGAAGTAAGCAACTGTTCACAAGGTCTACTGAACTGTGCTTCACAGAAGTCAGTATCCAACCAGGATGTAGTGCTCTCATGGACACTCATGCTATCCAACCCCAGCAGGAAACACAATCCTGCTACAACTGCAGTAAGCCAGGCTACCTTTTTCATGCTTGCAAGGAACTGTGTAAGCTGAAAGGTCACCTCATCTTCAATCCTGTCATGTGTCAAACTCACTATGTCTCACCTTGCTCTACTCCTTTCTATAAGATCCCACTCACACCTACAACTTCCATCGCTGTTGTCCCAGAGGCAGCCCACAATTCCCTGAATCCTCTGTGGATGATGGAAGAGGCCCAGGCCTACTACCTGGATATGTTTGAGTCATGTGCTTGTTAACTTGCTACTGCCAGGTTGAAGGAAAAAGAGAAAGCCAAGTGAATCTGGGAGGTCTTCACTCAGCCAAGGACAGTCTTTCTTCTTCTTCATCTCATTCTTCACCTTGTTTTTCTTTCACTAATCGTTTCACTGTACTTGGGGAGATGAACGGTCTGTCAGGTAATGATAACTTACTGAACAATATCAATAGTTATAATACTGCCTCCGAAGAAGCATCTCT
>JBBPLC010000444.1:0-21312 GCA_038089535.1 Hemileccinum rubropunctum | reverse complement strand
GGTCTAGGCTATGACATCATTAGTGATGTCATGCCTCATGGTAACCACATGGACACCTCATGTTACCTTAGTCATCGTACTTAGACTGGCCCTCACGCATACAGGGAGCCTCCCCTAAACCATACCCTTACATATATATACTGCAGACCCTCCCTGTATATTCCTTAGTTCTATTCACTTGTATCTTGCCTGGTTCCCCACGTCCGAACTGCCTGAGGTACACAGTGGGTGCTCTCCCACACTCTTTGCTGGGTTATGCCATTCTGTTATGAAAGGCACTCGTCGTCGAACCCTTCCCCTCCTCGTTGGCCTTATCTATTGGCTAGATGCCACTCGTCGTCCCCGCCAGCAGGAACCTTCCCGCAAGGCAGATGGAGCTGCCTCGTTTGCCGTTCCACTCCGTTACAAGATTTAGGAGCTGCAGCAAGAGCAGGCAGCACATTGCGCTTGGGAAGATTGCCTGGCATTTGAGGTGACTCAGGCTCTGGCTGTCTCTGTCAAGATTGGCCAGGTTCCCTAACTTTGTCTTGCCAGGGCGATTTGTGCTCAATCTCCTTCACTTGCTCTACAGAATGCATATCTTTCCCATAGACATTGTTGGGCTGGATAGGCACACGTTGCAGTGGGGCAGGGGAGATCGCTGGCGGTGCTCCCCTTGATCCTTTCTTAGGTGCACTAGGAGGGGGCAGTGTGTTACAGTCAGTCTGGGTAGGAACGAACATAAACCTGGGAGACAAGGGATGTCGACTAAGGGGCTTGCTTATCGATCCGACGAGTTGCGAAGAGAGATGACCAGAGACAAGGACGAGTCGTGTGGTTAACGACCAGAGACTTCCACAGGGGCTTCCTGAGATAGACAAAGGATAATCAACCAAGGGATATCCTTGTCGACAGGACAACCGCAAAGAAGAGCAGCGGGGATGAGTCGCAAAGAAGAGCAACCGGAGACAAGGATAGAATGATGAGCGTCCACTCAAAAGTAGGACGGGTGACTTAGAGAGCGATAGACGAGTGAAAGAAACAAAGATGCTATTCCAGGTAGGTCTAGCTTAGGGAAATACAAGGTAGCGACGGCAGGCTTTATATACCTAAGGGAGACTGTGCATGGACCAAGCTATGTAATAGCAGGAGGTCAGAGAAAGCCCGATAAGGTAAGTGGTGTGGGGAAGATAACAGAAGTTATTGGAGCAAAGGAAATGCGGCTGTCCATCAGAAGGAAGCGGAACAAAAGATAAGAGTTTGTAATCATGATGACCATAGTGAGAAGAGTGGAAGAAAGTGGTGGTCATTGTGCAAAAGAAAGGCATTAGCAAGAAGTGTAAGATGAATGCTAATGCGAAAGGCAAAGAAAAAGGTGAATCGTAACACAGTGCTGGGTAAGGCGAAGGTATGCAAGGAGGGACAGGAGGAGGAGTAGGAACTTGCGGAGCGGGTTGACTGGGTCGATAGTCATTGTCTACAGGGGGCAGTGGCAGCTCTTGTAGAGGCTCATGCTCACCAGCAACAGTAGGCACAGGAGGTGTAGCAGTTCGTGTGCAGTGTGACACATGAATAGGAAATTGGAGTCATTTCCCAGCATCACACCCAGATATACCATAAGTTCAGACTGAGGGGCCATCTTATTCGCCCGTACATCTTCTGGAATATGCATGTAAGCAGCACTTCCAAAAACACGAAGATGGGCTACATCTGGCTGCTACTTATGTAGCAACTCATAAGGAGTGTGTTGATTGAGCACCATGTAGTAGCTCTCAATGCTACTTATTACTTACTAAGTTATAGTGTAGCTTACCTCATTAGGAAATAGTCACATGGTCTATGTAGTATATAAGTTGGAACTCAGTCATCTGAGTTTGAATAACATCTTGTGTTCTTACCACAACCATCTCCTTAAGCTAACTCCTTAAACCTTGGTGAGTGTCAGGTATTCCTCTATCTTACCACCTGTATGCTTTCAATAGAGTGCACCAGTTATGGTGATGCAGTGGGATGTCAACTAAGGGACTTCCTTATTGACGGGATAAGTCGCGAGAAAGACGACTGGGAGACAAAGACGAGTCGTGTGGTTAACAACCGGAGACTTCCACAGGGACTTCCTGAGGTGGACAAGAGATAATCGACCAAGGGATGACCTCATTGATGGGTGTAACGGAGTGGAATGGCAAGAACCAACTCCAACGAGGGCGGCCTAGCCTCTAGCTAGGATGACCCGAGTGTCGCCAAGAACGATAAATACGATAGCAGCCCTATAATGGTGGCAAGCTGGCAAAAGGAAGGGATGAGTGGTACTCAAGTGTATCCAGGCCCCACTAGGTGGAGGGTAGAACAAATGAATAAGACTGGCTAACCCAGTCGCATTGCTACCTCTATATATACTACTACAGAAGAGTGCACGGACCATGCTGTGTACTCTAGGGTAGGTCTAAGGTAAGGAATGTGGTAGCAGCGAGGCATGACATCATAATAATGTCATGGATCTAGGCATAGTCCAGAGTGACCTGTAGGCATGTGATTGTGGGAACTAGCACGTGCCCCTAAGGTACAATAAAATAAGATAAACAATGGCCAAGTCACGTGATCGTGGGAAGGAGTCATGTGACCTCGAAAGTAAAGATTGTAAGTCCAGGATAAGGAGAATGCAAGGAACGTAATGGTAAGCAGTAGTGTCATAGCCTAAACTACAACAATGGGACAACCACACAGAAGAGCAGCAGAGATAAGTTGCTATGAGGAGTGACCAGAGACGAAGGGGAGCGACGAGTGTCCACTCAAAAGTAGGATGAGTGACTTAGAGAAGTGATAGACAAGTGAAGAGAACAAAGGTGCTATTCCAGGTAGGTCTAGCTTAGGAAATACATGGTAAAGATGGTAGCCTATATATATCCTAGGTATCAGTGCATGGACCAAGCTGTGTTACAGTGAAAGGTCAGAGGAATCTAAATAGGGTAAGTGGAGTGGGAATGACAGTAGTGTAAAGGCATTGTCAGAGAGAAGAACAAGGCTGTCCAAGAGGAGATAAGGATGAGTAATTAGAATGACCATCATGAGAGAAGAGCAGAAGTAAATGTGATGGTCACCATAGGGAAAGAAAGACAGGAGCATGAGTCATGAGATGAGATGCGACAAGAAAAGAAAAAGAAAACAGAGAATCATAACAGAATGCAGGTGTCATGCCACATAGCTTCAGATTTGTCCATCACAGTATACATGAATCTTTCTGCTCAACCATTTTGTTGAGGAATATGAGGGGCACTTTGAAAAATGCATATCTCTTCCCCCTTGAGCATGTCATTGATAGCTCTGGACTTGTATTCTTCCCCAGCATCGGACATCCATCCTTGGACTTTTGCTTCAAATTGCGTGGACACCATGTTCAAAAAGTACCTAGTGGCTGTCAATGCAGCATCTTTTGTGTGCAAAGCAGTAACCCACACCATGGAGATATAGTTATCAAAGAAGGTAATGATATATTTGTACTGATGGTATGATTCAATGGGGAAAGATTTTAGGTCAGAGTGAATCAATTCAAATGCGCAAGTAGCACGTTGCTCAGTAGGAGGAAAACTCCTGTTGGGAAGTTTGCCTTTAGCACAACCATTGCAGATGGAGTCTTCCTTTGGAATCTCAACATCTGGCAGACTTTTAGTGTGCTTTTTGGCATGTTTGATGACTTCTTTCAAGGAATGTCCTAGATGTTTGTGAAGGATATCATATGTGATAGTTCTTGTCATATGGGCACATTGTCCTTTCAGTGGTAATGCCTCAATCGTGTATAAACCATGACCAACTCAACCAGGGGTAAATGGGGCAAGAATAGTGCCATCACCATAAGTCACTGTAATCTGGCGATCATCACCATGAACTTTAGCTCCACAAGCAAGTAATTGACCAAGGGAGACTAGGTGAACACCTGAGTTGGGTATTAAACAAACATTGTGTAAATCCATGATTTGGGAATTCCTTTTGGAGTCTTCCCATCGCACAAGTACTCTACCTTGTTCTTCAACATAGATCATTCCAGAGGTGGTCATGACAGGTATCTGTTCATAACACTTAAATGCCTCATATTCAACAAAGTCAGTTTAATCAGGTGTAAAGTGCATTGAAGCACCGGAGTCAAGGATCCAGAACTTCCCAAAAGGATCACATGAACACTTATTTTTCAAACTGGTAGGAGCAGAGCACGAAGAGCAAAGTCTATTCGTGTTAAAAGTAGCTATACAAGGATAACTATGAGTATCTGCTGCACTATCTACCACGACAGATGACATGTTATTTACTACTCAAGCAGGTAATGCATCAGAGGAAATTATGTCAGTTCGAGCATAAGACATGAATTGAATCACTTGCCTGATCATGCAAGGCCATGAAGGATTCTCAAGTCCAGCCATGTCTGCAATTTCCCCATTGAGGTCCAAACCATAGATGTCAACCATGTCATCACTATTCCAAAAAGATTGGGGTGGTGCCATGATCTCATGCTTGCGAAAGCATCGACTCTTTCGTCATTTGGGAGTAGTAGCTGCCTTTTCTTCATCGCTGGAGATCTCCACAATGTGCTGATCATCAGGTAAGTCAGAAGCATCCAACACTGATGAAGGACCAGGGACACCAAATAAGAGGTCATCTGAGGATCCAATTTGGTTCACTCACCCTTTTGCCTTCGCTCGCTTCTTTGTCGAGCTTCCTAATCATCTCAGTGGACAGTTGGATCTCAAGACGATGAGTGAGGCTAAAAGCCTCTTTGATGCAAGTGTCAGTGGGGGGACTGCCAGCTCCCTGGTATAGTTGTGGAGAGGTGTATGCAAGGGTATGGGAATCAGGAGTGGGCTCAGGACTGGTCATATATGTGATAAAGGCGGGGAAGGTGATGTGAGCATGGTCAGCCTGCGACTTGCTCTTCTTTTTGCCTCAATGGGTTTTCTTCCCTAACCCTTCTGCACTAGCATTTCCTTGAGGTGGTTGCTGCTTGGGTTGTTGCTGCTGCTAGAAGCGAGGGTTATCACCTTTCTGCTTCACAGCCAATATTTTGTTGGCCTGAGCCGGTTGCTTCCCCTTATGCCCTCTGAGAAGGTGCTGATCCCAAGAGAGGACCGCAGCCTTGTGGATCTTGTTGACGGTGGGGTTTTTTGGCTTACCAGCTGAGTCCTTGGCTTGGATCATTATCTGTAAAACAACATCCATGGTAGGAGGGAGCTTGCTCAAGAGCAGCATCACCTGGATGCCAGCAGGAACTTCATAGTTAGCGGCCTTCAACCTCATGAAGAGGTTTGCTGACTTATCAAGGGCAGGGGCAGAATGCGACGCACTGGGGATCGAGAGCTCAAGTAACTCCTTGAAGATACCATAAGCACCAGCTAGGCCAGGCTTGGCATATTCATTATGGAGCACCTTCACAAGGTCAGCAGCGTCCAGGAGATTGATGTGCTTGGCTCTGATGGGCTCAGAGAGCCTCATCTTGATCGACCCCAAGATCTGGTTGTTTGCCTTGGACCATTGGATCCAGGCATTTTTGTCATCAGCATCACTGGTGGTGGTTAATACCGCCAGATGCGAGAGCTCAAGGGCCCAAGTGGACCCAGTGGACTGGAGGTAGGAGGCCATAGTGGGCCATCATACTGACCAGTTGGTCCCATTGAAATGGGAATAGACATGTCCTTTATAGAGAGAGACAATGTAGAGGTTATCTGGAATGCAACAGCATCAGCATGCCATTCCAGCATAGGTTCATTACCATGGCGCTATCTGGTGCATAGGAACAGTCTTTCAACATTCTCTAGCACAATAAATGCATAATGATGATGAGCAATGAGGTCAGGCAACATGTAGGTGCAGTCTTTCAATGCACACTACAGTGCACTGACAGGGCTCATAACCTGTTGACAGCATACAGGTGGTAAGGTAGAGGAATACCTGACACTCACCAAGGTTAGAGGGGTTAGCTTAAGGAGATGGTTGTGGTAAGCACACAAGATGTTATTAGAACTCAGATGACTGAGTTCCAACTTATATACTACATAGACCATGTGGCTATTTCCTAATAAGGTAAGCTACACTACAACTAGTAAGTAATAAGTAGCGTTGAGAGCTACTACATGGTGCTCAATCAACAACTAACTGATAGTTTTACTGAATGACCCCCCAGGAGTCATAGTGGAGATTGTAGGCTCTGTCCCTAAGTGCGGAGAGTAGTTTTGTGTAATTGAAAAAGTGGTGGTTCCCATGGCAGTGGTAAGAGTATTGTTGTGCGCGAATTGCGCCATTTTCAGCCACGAGGCCCAAGTCTCCTGCTTTTGAGTAACATAAGCATGGAGGTATGTGATAACTTCTCAATTGACCCACTCCGTCTGGCTGTCTGTCTGAGGATAATATGCTGTAGAGAGTTTTTGCTGAATCCCAAGAACTTGGGAATGTTCTTTGGTAAACTCCAAGACGAATTGTGGTCCCCTGTCTGAGAAAATAGTGTTAGGAAGTCCGTGGAGACACCATATGTGATCTCTAAATAAAGCTACTAAATCCGAGGAAAAAGTGGTTTTAAGACAAGGAAATAGAATGATTTCTTTAGAAAAACAGTCAATAACTACCCCTATAGAATTGAAGCTGTTTGAAGGGGGTAGTCCTGTGACAAAATCAAATGAGATATCTTCCCAAGGATGGGAGGGGATGGGAAGAGGCATAAGTTTGCCTGCTAGTGGCTTTGACGATCCCTTCATGAGGGAGCACACCTGGCCACCAATAGAAGCATTTAATAGATGAAATGGTTTGGTCACGGCCAGGGTGATCTGTGACTGGAGAATCATGAAATAGCGAGATTAACTCAGTGCAAAGAGAAGGTGGCACAAAAATAATGCCGTTAGAATTTCTGAAAAGTTTTTCTGTAGTGTAGTATTCATATTCGTTGATAGCATCAACGTCCAGTCTGGAAGATTCCAAAGATAATTTAGTTTCAAAGTTCAGGAAAATAGATGTAGAGGAAATGACCTTGACTCCAGTGGAACCAAAACCTTTGTCATTTCATTGTGACTCCTCTAGAGTCTTTTCTTCTTTTAATATGGGGTTTTCTATTTTTTTGATAATTAGTTGGGCTATACAGTTGAATTTAGAAATGTGAAAGGGAAGATTGGAGTGGTTAAACAGGATTACACTAATTTCTTCCCTATAATTGGAATCAATAACTCCAGCCATGACATCAATTTTATGTTTGAGGGCAAGGCCCAAATGTGGTGCAATCCTGCTGTAGGTGCTGGATAGGAGGTGGATCTTGACACAGGTGGGGATAAGGCACTGATCATGGGTGGGGATGTCAAGATCGATGGATGTGTACAGGTTGAAGCCTGCAGTGTCGGGGGAGCCCTTCAAGGGCAAGCAGGTGTCTGAAGAGGTTAATTCGACTGGAGTAGATAAGGAAGAAGAATGGAGAACAGTAGAAGGAAAAACAGTGATGTTCTTGTTTAACTTATTAACAGTGTTGCCATGGTCAGGGTGATGAGACAGGGCATTGGCATGCCCGTTCATGGTGCCCAGTTTGTAAATGAGAGTATAGTTGAATTCCTGCAAGAGTTTGTGCCAGCAGGCTTGACGGCCCAAGAGCGTCTGCGGTTTTTTCCAGTATTTGAGATTTTTATGATCTGTCCAAATCTTGAAGTTAGTTTTTCTGATTAAATAGTGGCGCCATTCCTCCAGGACACAAATGATGGCAAGCAACTCTTTGTCATAGACCAGGTAGTTGCGTTCCACAGATGAAAATAAATGTGAAAGAAAGGTACAGGGACATCAAGAGCCATCCTCCCCTAGAACTGATAATACCGCACCAGTGGTGATGTTGCTGGTGTCAGTTTCAATGTGCATTTCTGGAGGTGTTGGAAAATGCAAGGAGAGAGGCAGTCATAAATTGCTTTTTAACCATGTCAAACGCCTTTTGTTGTGCCTCCCCCCAGACATATGAGATATTTTTCCTCATCAGGTTGTTCAGGGGGCAGGCGATTTGTCCAAATCCATTAATAAATCACCAATTATAGTTACATAGTCCGAGGAATAATTGAAGCTGTTTGAGCTTCGTAGGCATGGGCCAGTTGAGTATTGCATCAACTTTGTTGTTCTGCATGCCAACACTATCAGCAGATATGGTCATACCTAAAAAGTCAACTTTTCCAGCATTAAATATGCATTTTTTGGGTTTGGAATAAAGGTCATTTTTGTGAAGCCTGCACAATACCTCCTTTACTACCTTGGAGTGTTCCTCATTGGTTTTGTTTTTGGTAAAGATGCACATGTTGTTGAGGTAGACGATAACTGTGGTGTACATGTTATTAAAAATATCATTCATCATTTGCTGAAAGGTGGAAGAAGAGTTAGTCATCCTGAAATACATTACAACTGGTTCATAAGCCCCCAGGGGCATTACAAACGCAGCCTTCCATTTGTCGTCTTCTTTGATGCAAACATTGTTGTAACCTCACTAAAGGTCCAGGTAGATGAATTTATCCACTCCTTTAAGACAATTGACAAGGGCTGAGATAAGTGGAAGAGGGTATGAATTCTTGATGGTTCCCTTATTTAAATAATGGTAGTCCATGATGAGACATTTAGTTTTCTTTGGGATAAAAAAGACTGGAGCCATTTGAGAAGATTTTGATGGGCGGACATAGCCCTTTTCTTGTTCAGACGTGATAAAGTTCCTGACTTCTTCTAGTTCGGCATCAGAGAGAGGAATGACATAACCTTTCTTTGGTATGAAGTCGGGTTTAAGGTCGATAGCATGATCCCATGGTTTGTGCACAGGCATGTGTTTGACTCTTCTTTGCTGAATACATCAAGGAACTTGTGGTACTGTTTAGGTACCTTTTCTGCGAGACCTTTCTCAATAGAGTGAATTGTGGGGTTCCAGACCTCATTGATTAAGCTGGCTGTGTTGATGGCAACACAGTTATATGTGCATCGACAAAACTTGATTTCCTTGTCTACCCAATCGATTAAGGGGTTGTGATGCTGAAACCAGTTGTATCCTAAATAAATATGGTGAGTTCCTAAATTAGTTACCAAGGTATCAACTCCTTCAGAGTGACCTTGGTATGAGAAGACAACTGAGATGTAATCAGTAATAGCTCCATGGGATAATGAAGTCCCATTGGTGTGAGTGATAGATCATGGAAGGGACAATTTTTTTGTGGGAATTCCAAGAGATGTTATCCATTTTTTGTCCATGAAAGTTTGGACTGCTCTGGAATCAAGGAGCGTTTTTTCCGATGTTTTTTGCCATTTTTGGTTTTTCTGAAAGTAGACATCAGTTTCAATATTGAACTCCCCTGCAGGAGAGGTATTCCTGAGGGTGAGGTTAGGGTTAGAAGATAAAACAGATAAAAAAGAAAATTTGTTTGTAACTGGAGAATTAAGCACACTATTTTTATCCTCTGGTGCCGCACTCTGAAGAGATGCTCCTTTGGAGTTGGTATCATAACTAGTATGAAAAAATTATTCAGCAAGTCAACATTGCCTAACAAACTGTCCATCTCCCTGAGCACAGCGAATTGATTATGAGAAGGAGAAAGATACGAAGAAGAAGAAGGCAAAGTAAGGCCTGTAGCCAAGTAGGTACCTCTCTCTACTCAGCTTTGCCTTTTCCCTTGAGTTTCTTGGTAGCAAGCTGATGAGCCCAGGACTCGAACATGTCGAGGTAGTAGGCTTGTGCCTCTTCAGTCATCCACAGGGGATTTCCAGAACCTTGTGCAGCCTTGGGGACCGTGATGATGGAAGTGGTGGGTGCAAGTGGGATTTTGCGAAGAGGGGTAGGGCGAGTGCAGCCAGTGACTGGATTGAAGATGGGTTGGCCACATGGTTTACATGGTTCTTTACACATGCATGAGAAATGACCAACCTTGTTGCAGTTATAGCAGGTCCTGGACTCCTACTAGGTTGGTTGGACAGCATGTGTGTTCATTGGAGCTCCTCGGCCTGGTTGGAGTCCAGTTTTGGTGAACCAGGGCTCAAATTGTTATTGCTGCAGTTGTTTACTTCTTTCTAACCACATCTTCTCAAACATTTTTCCCATCTCTACCACTTTTTCCTGCCAGGTTTGGAGAGAGTCAGTGAGAGCAGGACCCCTTGTCGACAACTGAAAGTAAATGTTAAAATCGATCCATTCTTTATAGAGACAGGATATTATTGTCATGCCTCGACAAGTCCGTGTCTTGCTGAAGGAGCTCAAATTGTTGCATAAATACCTCTATTGGCATTGAGCCTTGCTGAAGGTTGGTCAGCTGGATGTACAATTCTTCTTTAAGGATGTCAATACAGAAATGGTCCTCTACTTCCTTTTTTAACTCTTCCCAGGTCCAGGGCAGAGTTCTTTTTCTGTTATAGTTCAGGACCTATATGCTATGTTTTTCACTTTTTACTTGCGAAACTTAACATTTTCCTTTCTTTCTCGAAGTCACGTGACTCTCGCACGTGACCATGGGATCTCTCACGTGACTTAAGGCCTAGCCCATGATGTCATCATGACCTCATGCCTCATGTCTTTCATTTCCGCTTACTTTCCCATGAGGACACTTCTATTTTCCCACAACGGGCTTCTCACCGTCCTCGTGGTTGCCTTGTATTTTCCTCATGTTCCTTGTCTCACACCGGCCCTCAATCGATTAGGACTCAGATGACCTACCCTAAACTCCCCATATTTACATATATAAACCCTCTCCCTTCGTTGTCTCCTCCTCAGTCCTATTCACTTGAATACTCTCCTACTTAGGGGCCTGTTCAATTGTCTACCACTCTTATTTCTACTCTCAATCTTATCTCTGCATTTGCCAACTTCGTGCCTGTTACCGCATGCTCCTTGTTTGTGCCAAGTACATGATTTACTTGGGCACCGTTAACTTTCTCATACTCGAATATCACATTCTCATTCATGTCTGGTTAGACGTCTGTACTCGCACAGTACACACCATCGCAGAAGTTGCCCAACGCCTAGATTAGGTGTCGTCCAACTTTAGTTGTTTTCATTGTTCACTCCATTTCATTTTCTGGTATTTCTCCAGAGTTATTCTTGCGAAAGATTTGGCTTTGCCAACCATCCAGAGGAGGACAACAGCAGTTTGCTGGCAGTCGTCAAGACCTTCTTGACATTGTACCCAGGTGGTGATCTTCACCCACCAGGGGCGAAAGGTGACTCGGTTGCCATCCCAGGTGCCGGGATCAGCAATGAGTTTGGTAGGCAAGGACAATGGTCTAGTCATGGCTGCCTCAGCAAGTTGCTGCATCATTTGTTGCTGCGATAACAAGGACACTTGGAGTAGGGCAGCCATATTGGCCATCGTATTGCAGATGTCGGCCCAGGTCACATTAGGGTCGATCGGTGGAGCAGCTTGTTCTCCCTGTTGAGACTTACAAGAACTTTGTAGAACAATGAAGGAGGGCCTTGGGATGGAGATGCAAGAGTGCAGTGAAACATGTAGTTTTGAGGTGGATGTTGTGGGGGTTATGGTGATACTTCTTGTACTGATGGTATGCGGGGATAGAGGCTAGAGACAGGGAAGGGGAGAGACATTGATGGAGAAAAGGAGAAGGGGAACATGCAGGGATCGGCTTGGGAAAGTATTCTTGAGCAGATTCAATAGGGTGGTCATTAGAATCAACTTCTTGTGCATCGGCAGGGATCTCATTTAAGAGATGTGTGAAATTTGGGGCGGAAGCGGGAGCAGGCTCTGGTGCTGGCAAGATTCAGATAATACAGGTAGTGGCATAAAGATTGATAGTGGCGAGCTGTTTTTGAAGAGCGAGATGATCAGCATGAGCATAAGAGCACATGTAACAATGAAGGCAAGGGGGAGCGAGCAGGATCGGCCTTGTGGCAGTCCTATTCAAGTGAAACAGGATGAGACTAAAACCTAGAGCACATCACCTAATCTAGGTGACAGGCGACTTCAGTGACGGTGTGGACTTGGTGTATGTGAACATTGAGCCAGACGTGCACAAGAACGTGGTACTCAAGAATGAGGAAATTAATGGTGCCCAAGTAAATCATGTACTGGGCAAACAGTGGCGAGTGTGTGTTAATGATGCACGAGAGATGGCATATTGCAGAGTAGATTGAAGTAAGTAAGAAAAGCGGTAAACAAGAGAACCAGCCCCAAAGGTGGAGAGGATTGTTATAGGATTCACAATATGTTGACTATAACACTGGACACTTATCTTATCTTATTGGGTAGCATCTCACATGACAATCCCCACAGCTAGGCTTAGGATCTAGGATCACACCTAGACTGGTCATGTGATGTGACATCATCATTGGGCCTGGAGCCATGACCTCATCGGTCTAGGCTATGACATCATCAGTGATGTCATGCCTCATAGTAACCACATGGACACCTCATGTTACCTTATCGTATGTATTCCCACACTGGCCCTATAGTACAGGAACCTCCCCTAAACCCATCCCCTTACATATATATACTGCAGACCCTCCTGTACTTTCCTTAGTTCTATTCACTTGTATCTTGCCTGGTTCCCTACATCTAAACTGCCTGAGATACCAAGTGGGTGCTCTCCCATATTCCTTGCTGGGTTATGCCATCCCATTATGAAAGGCACTTGTCGTCAAATCCTTCTCCCTCCTTGTTGGCCTATCTATTGGCTAGATGCCACCTTCGTCATCATTGCCAGCAGGAACCTTCCTGCAAGGCGGATGGAGTAGCCTCATTTGCCATTCCACTCCATTATAGGATTCAAGTGAATAGGACAAAGGAAAAGTGGATGACAGAGAGAAGCAGGTTTATATAGTAAATAGCAATGTGTTTAGGGTAGGTTTTCTGACTCCTAAATAGTTGAGGGCTGGTGTGAGGAAGGAAACATGAGGTAAAGGCAAGGTAGGCATGAGGATGGAGAGAAGTCCATGTGGGAAGAGAAGCATACTCGTGTGAGTGAAAAGATGGAGATGAAAGACATGAGACATGATGTCATGATGACATCACGGGCTAGGCCTCAGGTCACATGAGAGGTCTCACAGTCATGTGTGCTGGTCACGTGACTTCAAAAAGAAAACATTAAGTACAAAAGATGAAGTAAAAGTGAAAGCATAGCATATAGGTCCTGAACTATAACATTCGTCAACAGAATGCTGCTCTTGAACTCTACACTGCCCAAAGAATTCTTACCATTGCAACTCCTGAACTCAACCTCATCCACATGTCTACTCCTAAAAGGGAATATTTCCCTGAACCACTTTCAATTCAGGAATTTACCTCAATTGAACAATGTTTAAGAATTCTTTTGCCTTCTCCCACCTTCTTTTCCTGTGTAGTCTCTCCCACTCCTATCCCTGCTCTGGCTCCTGTGCCACATCAGCGCAAGAAGTACCATTGAAACCCTCGTAACATCCATCTTGAAACAACCCACTTCACCGCTCTTTCATGTCTTCGCTCCCACACCCTTCTCTGCCACCCCTCCAAGTTCACTTAAACAATGTCAGGAGCTATGGAAGGAATCCCTCCACCACTAGTCGACCCCAACACAATGTTGGCCAACATAAGGAATACAATGGCCTCAATGGCCACAATGGTTCAAACTATGCTGCAACAGCTCACTTCTGCCACCACTGCTGCTGGCCCAGCTCCGGCTTTCTCCTCAACTCTCCCATCCAAATTAATTACCAATTCTGGCACATGGGACGGCAATTGATCCACCTTTTGGTCCTGGTGGGTCAAGGTAGCAACATGGGTCCAGTGCAACAACAGCCTGGACAAAAGGCAAAAAACCACTGTGGTCCTTCTCCATATAACCAGCTATGCAGAAAACTATGCCAGGATTACCCTGGAAAGGTACCAAAGAAACTTTCTGCCATTGACTGGCCATCATGGAAAGAATTGAAAAAAGAGGTAGAGGAACACTTCTGGATAGACATACTAACAGAAGAAAGCTACCTCCGACTCATGGCCTTTCAGCAGGGAAATTTACCTGTTGAAGTTTTTATGCAACAATTCAAGCTGCTGCAGCAGGATGTGGATCTTGCAGCAACAGACAAAAATGTTCTTTGGTTGTATCGGGAAAGACTTGACTACAACATTTACTTTCAACTCTCCATTCACATGCCTACCCTGGCCAACGAACTGGCCAAATGGCAGGAAGAAGCCATCAAATTGGGCAAAATGTTCAAAAAAATGCATCTGGAGCACAGTAAGCAGCTACTCCAGCAAATGTCTGAACCTCAATTTACAGATGTCAATACACAACCAGGGCACAGTG
Source organism: Hemileccinum rubropunctum (assembly GCA_038089535.1). NCBI lineage: Eukaryota > Fungi > Basidiomycota > Agaricomycetes > Boletales > Boletaceae > Hemileccinum > Hemileccinum rubropunctum. Next base: position 7,077 of record JBBPLC010000444.1, on the reverse strand, counting down.
CACCCATGGATACTTGTGCTGTCCAACTGCAGCAAGAGACCCATACTTGCTACAATTGTGGAAAACTGGGCCACCTCTTCTGCTTGTGCAAAGAGCTGCACAAATCCTGAGGCCGCCCAATCTTCGATGCAGTCACTGGTTGAACTCAATATGCTTCGCCCCCCTCTGTGAGATTTCCCTCGCACCAACCACCACCATTGCTGTGGTCCCCGAGGCCACACAAGGTTCCAGAAATCCCCCATGGATGACCAAAGAGGCCCAAGCCTATTACCTGGATATGTTCGAATCCTGGGCTCGTCAGCTCGCTGCTGAGGGACTAAAGGGAAAAGGCATAGCTGAGTAGTGGGAGATACCTACTTGGCCACAGACCAAATTTCTTCTCCACACTCTATGGTTTCATTTTCCTCTTCTTTTTCCAACTGTTTTTCTGTACTTGGGGAGATGAACAGTCTGTCGAGTGACGATAACATACTGAACACTTGTACTAGTGACAATTATGATACCGACTCCGAAGGAGCATCTCTTCGGAGTGTGGCGCCAGAGAGTAAAAATAGCATGCTTAATTCTCCACTTGTGGACAAATTTTCTTTTTTACCTGATTTCCCTTCTAACCCTAACCTTGCCCTCAGGAATATCTCTCCTGCAAGGGAGTTCAACATCAATACTGACATTTACTTTCAGAAAAATAACCAATGGCAAAAAACATCAGAAAAAGTGCTCCTCAACTCTGGCACAGTCTAGACCTTTGTGGATAAACAATGGGTAATGTCTCTTGGCATTCCCACCAAAAAATTAACTTCCCCTTGATCAATCACTAATGCTGATGGGACTTCTTCATCCCACAGTACTATTACAGACTATGTTTCTGTTGTATTTTCCTACCAAGGTCACTCTGAAGGAGTAGACACCTTGGTAACCAATCTAGGAACTCATCATATCTATCTAGGTTACAATTGGTTCCAACGCCATAACCCCCTCATCAACTAGGTTAATAAGGAAATCAGGTTTTGCTGCTGCACTCACAACTGTGTCACTATCAATGCAGCTGGCCTAATTAATAAGGTCTGGAACCCCACCATCTGTTCTATCGAGGAAGGCCTTGCAGATAAGGTCCTCTCACAATACCACACATTCCTGGACATCTTTAGTAAGGAAGAATCAAAATGCATGCCTGTATGCAAACCTTAGGACCATGCCATAGATCTGAAACCCAATTTTGTCCCAAAAAAGGGTAGGGTAATTCCTTTATTGGACACTGAATTAGAAGAAGTCAGGAACTTCATCACATCAGAACAAGAAAAGGGCTATATCTGCCTGTCAAAATCACCCCAAATGGCTCCTGTATTTTTTATCCCAAAGAAAACCAGTGAAAAGTGTCTCATCATGGATTACCAATATTTAAACGAGGGCACTGTCAAGAATTCGTACTCTTTCCCACTTATCTCTGCTCTCGTCGACTGCCTGAAAGGCATGGACAAGTTCACCTGCCTCAATCTTTGATGGGGCTACAATAATGTTCACATCAAGGAAGGCAATGAGTGGAAAGCCACATTCGTAACACCCTTGAGGGCTTATGAACCTGTTGTAATGTATTTCGGAATGACTAACTCTCCCCCAACATTCCAACAGATGATGAACGACATATTTAACGACATGTACACTGCCATCATCATACACCTCAATAACATGTGCATCTTCACCAAAAATAAATCCAACAAAGAACATTCCAAGGTCATAAGGGAAGTATTGTGCAGGTTACATGAGAACGACCTTTATGCAAAACCCAAAAAATGCATATTTAATGCCCAAAAAGTTGACTTTTTAGGAATGACCATATCAGCCGATGGTGTTGGCATGCAGAATAACAAAGTCAACACAATACTTGACTGGCCCACTCCTACAAAGCTCAAACAGCTTTAATCATTCCTCAGGCTGTGTAACTATTATCGATGATTTATTAACAGTTTTGGACAGATTGCTCATCCTCTCAATGATCTAACAAAAAAGAACATGCCATACACATGGGGAGAGGCACAACAAAACGTGTTTGATATGCTCAAAAAACAATTCACTACAGCTCCCCTTCTCACATTCCCTGATGGTTCAAAGGAAATGTGTGTTGAGACCAATGCAAGTGATATCGCCACTGGTGTGGTATTATCAGTCTTAGGGGAGGATGGCTCCTGGTGCCCCTGCACATTTTTTTCTCATTCTTTTTCCTCTCCTGAATGCAACTACTCAGTCTATGACAAGGAGTTGCTCACTATCATCCGTGCCCTTGAGGAATGGCACCATTATTTAATTGGCAAAACTAACTTCGAGATTTGGACAGATCATAAAAATCTTGAGTACTGGAAAAAGCCTCAAATGCTCTCTGGATGACAAGCCTGCTGGCATGAACTTCTGCAGGAATTTAATTATATGCTCATCTACAAGCCTGGCACCATGAATGGATGCACCAATGCTCTTTCTCGTCGCCCTGACCATGGCAATACTATTGACAAATTGAATGAGAACATCACTGTTTTTCCTTTCACTGTTCTCCGTTCCTCATCTTTATCTATTCTGGTCGAATTAACTTCCTTAGACGCATGTTTACCCTCAAAGGGCTCTCCTGATGCTGCAGGCTTTGACCTGTATGTGTCCATCAATTTTGACATCCTCACCCATGATCAGTGTCTCGTCCCCACCTGTGTTAAGATCCAGCTCCCATCTGGCACCTACTGAAATGGGACAAGACTAAAACTTAAAGCACATCACCTAATCTAGGCAATGGGCAACTTCAGCGATGGTTTGAATGGTACAGGTCCTAATGTCGAGTCAGATGTGGACCAAGATGTGGTATTTGAGAATGAGGAAGTGAACAGTACTCAAGTAAAGCATCTACAAGGGTAGAAACAAGTAGCATCCATTAATGAGGACTAATTCAGCAAAGGCAGAGTAGGATTCAGGGAAGAAAATACAAGAGTGGTATTCTAATTGAAACTGGCCCCAAAGGTGGAGAGGGATTCAAGTGAATAGGACTAAGGAAAAGTAGACAACTGAGGGAAGCGGGTTTATATAGTGAATAGCAATGGGTTTAGGGTAGATTGTCTGAGTCCTAAATAGTTTAGGGCTGGTGTGAGAAAGGAGACATGAGGTAAAAGCAAGATAAACACAAGTACAGTGAGAAGTCCATGTGGGAATGAGGAAGTATACTCATGAGAAGGAAGAGACAGAGATGAAAGATGTAAGGCATGATGTCATGATGACATCATGGGCTAGGCCTCAGGTCATGTGAGATGTTGCATGGTCATGTGCACTGGTCACGTGACTTTGAAAGTAAAAAGAAAACATTAAGTTCGAGAGGTGAAAAAGAGTGAAAACATAGTGTATAGGTCCTGAACTATAACACCTATGGCAGAATTGCGCCTCATTCAGGCCTTGCCCTCAAGCATAAAATCAATGTTATGGCCAGAGTTATTGATGCCAATTATAGGGGAGAAATTGGCGTAATTCTGTTTAACCATTCCAATTCACCCTTCCACATTTCTAAATTCAACTGTACGCCCAACTAATTATTGAAAAAATAGAAAACCCCACTCTCAAAGAAGAAAAGCCTCTAGAAGAGTCACAACATAATGATAAGGGCTTTGGTTCCACTGGAGTCAAAGCTATCCCTTCCACTTCCTTGTCTCCAAATTTTGAAACTAAATTATCTTTGGAATCTGCTAGAATGGACATAGACGCTATCAACAAGTACGAATATTATGCAACAGAAAAACTCTTCAGAAATTCAAACAGTATTGTTTTTGTGCCCCCTTCCCTTCACAATGAGTTAATCTCACTTTTCCATGATTCCCCTGTCACTGGTCATCCTGGCCATAACTGCACCATTTCTTCTATCAAATGTTTCTACTGGTGGCCTGGTGTAGCCAAAGACATTGCCTCATACATAGACCACTGTCAGGTATGCTCTCTCACAAAGAGTTCATCAAAGCCACTGGCAGGCAAACTTATGCCCTTTCCTGTTCCCTCCCATCCTTGGGAAGATATTTCCTTCAATTTTGTCACAGGACTACCCCCTTCCAACAGTTTTGATTCTATAGGGGTAGTTGTCGATCAATTTTCCAAGAAATTGTTCTTTTTCCCTGTTTAAAAACAACCTCTTCTTCAGACTTAGTTGCCTTGTTCAGAGATCACAGGTGTCTCCACAGACTTCCTAACACTATCCTTTCTAACAGGGGACCCCAATTTGTCTCAGAGTTCACCAAGGAACTTTGCAAAGTCCTGGGCATTCAGTAGAAACTCTCAATGGTGTATCATCCATACACAGATGGTCAGACAGAAAGGGTCAACCGAGAAGTTATTGCGTATCTCCGTGCTTATGTCACCAAACAGCAGGAGACTTGAGCCTTGTGGCTGAAAATGGTGCAATTCGCACACAACAACACCCTTACTACTGCCACAGGCACTACACCTTTTTCCATCACATGAAACTACTCCCCACACATGGGAACAGAGCCCACAATCTCCACTACGACTCCTGGGGGGTCATTCAGTAAAACTATCAGCCATTCACATGAAGAAATCGCTTCTACACTTCAGAAAACCCATGATCAGATGTCGCATGCACAAACATCCAAGTGTTCTTCCACCCCTGATTATTCTATTGGAGATCTGGTCTGGCTCTCTATCAAGCATCTTTCCCTTCCATATCCTGCACATAAACTCACGCAAAAATTTATTGGACCCTACCGTATTTTTGTCATTCTCCCTAATGCCGTCACTCTCATCCTCCCTTCCTCAGTATCTATCCATCCTACCATCAATATCTCTTGTGTAAAACCCTACAAAGCCCCACTGGACAGACAATCTGTATTTAAACCAGATCCAATCACTATGACCAAAGATTGTCATGAGGAATATGAAGTTGATTGTATCATCCAATCAAGGTTTCATCGCAGGAAATTGCAAGACACAATATCCAAGTTTCATGCTGCTCATCCAAATGCCCTCTCTAAGCTAGACCTACCTGGAATAACACCTTTGTTCCTTTCACCTGTCCTTTGCCTCTCTAAGTCACCCATCCTACTTCTGAGTGGACACTCATCATTCTCTCTCTGTTATAGTTCAGGACCTATATGCTACATTTTCAACTTTTCTTCACTTTTGGACTTAACGAGTCCTTGTCTTTTCGAAGTCACGTGACTAGCGCATGTGACCATGAGAACCCTCACGTGACCTGAGGTCTAGCCCATGATATCATCATGACTTCATACCTCATGTCTTTCATCTCCATTCCTTTCCCATGAGGACGCTTCCTTCTTCCCACACAGACTTCTCACCGTCCTCATGGTTATCTTGCATCTTCCTCCTGTTCTCCTTCTCACACCGGCCCTTAACTAATTAGGACTCAGATGATCTACCCTAAACCTCTCATACTTACATATATAAACCTCTCCCCTTCATCGTCTACTCCTCAGTCCTATTCACTTGAATACTCTCCTACTTTAGGGGCCTGTTCATTTGTTTACCACTCTTGTTACCTCTCAATCCTATACTCTGCATTTGCCGTCTTCATGCCTGTTACCACACACTCGTCATCATTCAACGTTTTATGCTCTACCTAGGAACCATTAACTTTCTAGTCGCTGAATACCACGTCCTCATCCACATTTGGTTGGACACTTGTTCTCACACTGTATACACCGTCGCAGAAGTTGCTCGACGCCTAGATTAGGTGTCGTTCAACTTTAGAAGTTTCCTTCATTCACTCCGTTTCACCCTCATCTCTAGTTGCTCTGCATTGTGACTCGTCCCCGCTGCTTTTCTTTGTGGTTGTCCCATTGACAAGGGTATCCCTTGGCCAATTATCCTTTGTCCACCTCAGGAAGCCCCTGTGGCAGTCTCCAGTTGTTAACCACACGACTTGTCTTTGTCTCCGGTTGTCACTCTTGCGACTTGCCCCATCGATAAGGAGGCCCCTTAGTCGACACTCCTTGTCTCCCAGGTCTACATTCGTTCCTATCCGGACCGACCATAACACCAGCCCTAAACTATTTAGGACTCAGACAACCTACCCTAAACCCATCACTATTCACTATATAAACCTACTCCCCTCCATTGTCTACTTTTCCTTAGTTCTGTTCACTTGTATCCCTCTCCACCTTAGGGGCTGGATCCTTTCCAAATACTACTCTACTTACTTTTTTCAGTGTTGAGCTTGTGAACAACTCTTTTCCTTTTCCTCACTTGCATTTGCTGGCTTTGTGCATGTTATTGCATGCTCCTCATTGTTTCTTGTTTATGATATACCTTAGCACTGTCAACTTCCTGAAACGGAGTTGAGCGACGGAAACAACAACAGGAGATCAACACCTAATCTAGGCATTGAGCAACTTCTGCAATGGTGTGGATGGTTCAGTTTCAGGTGTCCAACCAGATGTGGACAAGGATGTGGTAATCGGCAACTAGGAAGTTGACAGTTCCTAGATACAGCATAAAATGTTGGACGATGAAGAGCATGCGATAACAGGCACAAAGATGGCAAGTGCAGAATAGGATTTGAAAGTAATAAGAGTGGTAGACAGATGAACAGGCCCCTAAGGTAGAAGAGTATTCAAGTGAATAGGACTGAGGAGTAGACAACAAAGGGAAAGGGTTTATATATGTAAGTATGGGGTGTTTAGGGTAGGTCATCTGAGTCCTAAATGGTTAAGGGCTGGTCATGAGAAGAGAGACATGAGGAAAGTGCAAGGTAGCCATGAGAACGGCAAGAAGTCCATGTAGGAAGAAGGAAGTGTCCTCATAGGAAAGGGAACGGATATGAAAGACATGAGGTATGATATCATGATGACATCATGGGCTAGGCCTCAGGTCATGTGAGGTGTCTCACGGTCACGTGCACTTGGTCTCATGACTTCGAAGTGATAAGAAATTGTTAAGTCCAAAAGTGAAGAAAAGTTGAAAATGTAGCATATAGGTCCTGAACTATAACACTTCCTCATCCTTGAATACCATGTTCTCATACACATCTGGCTAGACATTCGCACTCATACTGTGCACACCATTGCTGAAGTTGCCTGACACCTAGAT
>JBBPLC010000443.1:0-21378 GCA_038089535.1 Hemileccinum rubropunctum | reverse complement strand
GATTGTTCGTCGTCGTAATTGTGTCCTGTATCCTATCTGTACTATTGTAATCCGATCTTTATTTACACTTTGGCGTGTCATTGCTTTCACTGCTATCATGTCCTCCGTTTACCTAGTGGTATCTGTGCTGGGTCTCGGTTTGCAAAGTGTTGCGCCTGTAATTCAGTAACTTGGAAGTGCCGACTGCGGTCGGCCCGACCTTACTTGGCTTTGTTGTTTAAGGAGCATGGTCCTCTTGTTTCAAAGGAGAAAGGGAATAGAACTTGGATAAAGTGACAGCTAGCACGTAAATCAATGACCAATAGTGTGAAACAAAGAAAGGCAGGCAAATTAAAGGAGGGAGCGAGTGATTGGGAGAGTGAACTGCAAGTGATTTTGGAAAGGATGTGGTAAGCGAGAAGTGGAACATGGTGTACTGACGGAAGATGCTAAAGACGCGAATCAAGAAATTTTTGTGGAAACCTTGTTTTCGGGATGGATGGGACGATAGTGGGAGGAGTGAGAACGTCGCAAAGACAAGCAGTGTCCCCTGCATCGATGACTCAGTAATGCTTACACAACATCAGTCCTAAAAGTGTTATTTACTTTTATGTTGATTGGATGACAAGGGGCTCGAATTTTGACAGGACAAGAGACCTTGCAAGCAAGGTAACCGTTAAATAACGTTGGCCATTTGAACCCTGGATTCAGAAAAATGCTGCTTGGGACTCAACTCATGCAAGCGCTGTGAGGGATTGATTATCTGATAATGCCACTCATGCCCCGAATTTTTGAGACCGAATTTTACAGCGCTATGACGCCCACTGAAAAGAAACGATCCAATGTCAGGCATTGGTACTTGTCCCTCTTCAGGGGATGCGCTCAATCTTGTCCGATGTTGAATCTACGTTCGTGCTTTGCTTATCGACGTGGGTTTAGCACGGGGTCCCACCTTGGCGGGGCCCAGATCAGATACATTTTCATGCTGTTTATAGACTTATAGTATTTGTATATTGCAAATGGCAAGTAGTTATGTATATAAATTTGAAAATGAAAATGTCGTAATCCCCGTGCCATGATGCAATGTGACCCAGCCACGGCGTGAAGAGTTGAAACGTTAACCCCCAGCCCAACGGTAACACATCGACTGAGTCAATATTTAGCACTGGCATGGACCTCAGATGAGTCTAAATGTGGCGACCATATTTCCGAGTATATACTATCATACTGTGGCCACTTTAGAGCGAGGTTTAGGTCCGTGCTAAACATTGATCTAGCCTCTGTGTTTTACTACCACCGTACATAGTAGATCGCCTGCATGCCACACGTAACACGTGTTTCAAACTCACCGCAATAACATTGATGCCGAATTGCCCAGTTCAAATATTGAATCACCGCAGTCTGTGCGATCCGACCGCGCTTTTGTTGACAAAGCTTCACTTCTAGTTGAGGTTAGATATATAGAGCGCCAGCGGTTGGTAGGTTACCAAACCCAACAAGAAACTGTGGAACGCGTCCTGGATTTTTTGCACCATGGAGGAATTTCGTATGATCATGATATACATCCCGCTCGACACCGCCTGACAGCAAAGCTTCCTGGACCAACCAAAAAAATGGAGAGGAACCTCCAGTAACCAGTTACATGCCATTCTCTCCGAGTCACATCTGTACGGTTATGTAAAATGCCAATTCATCTCCCCCCTCTTTTTTTTCGACAAGTGATATTATTATGTGGCGACCGACTAATCTAAACCTTCATAAAAATACACTACTACGGCGGTAATACTAGATTACCCGTCCGAGGAAAATGCTCTTGCGCACGCCTATGATTAACTTGAAAGAGAGAGGAGGGCTTGTGGGGGGAGTGGTTAAGGCAGGTGTTGACGGTTCAATCGCCGTGTAAGAATGATGGAGGGTGTGTGTATTGTGCCGGCAATTGACACGTTCACATCGCAAGGCCCAAATGAGGTGGGCTGATTCCGTGATCACGATACGCAGCGTAGAGACGGGGCACTATTAGACGGCCGTTAAGGTTGAAGGCACCACGCTGCCGAGGAGGCCATGGTAGGGTCCAGGCGTCCAGTGAGGTTGGCCAGAGTATGCGGGCGGGATCCTGACCACAGGTGTATCTGGGACTGGGGAATTCAAACAGGATATGCGATAGAAAATCCGTCGGGGAGTGGCTGAGCGTACAAGACACTCAAGACTGATAAGACAGGAGTTTAGACCAGAAGGCCCGATGTGCCCTGTAAAGGTTTGGATGGGGGGCGTATGCTAGGGTGGCGGAGACTACGCCAACTCGTCACAGCTATTTCGAGGTAGCTGGAGACGGATGAGTGAGGGGTTCACCACAGTCGAGAGTAAGGGCGGGATCAGTTGAGCGAGTGAGAAGGCGGTACGTGAGGGCCCGAGTGAGCGGACAGAGGCGGGCGCCAGAGATGGTCAAGTCAGGTGGCATAGAGAGGTCAATCTGATCGGGGGCAGGTTTGTGGGCACCTTTGTTAGTCAGTCGGCCATCTCATCGCTGGGGCGTCCAACATGGCCATTTGTCCATTGGAAATAAGTTGGAGCGGTACAGTGGCGCAGCTGATAGGCTGCTGCTTGGAACCAATCCTTGTCGCTAAGATTGATCGAACCTTGGTCTCCCCAAGGGCCAAGGTAATTCGTGAGACCGCCGACGACGTAGCGGGAGTTGATAAGGCAGGTGTGCTGTGTCAGGATGACAACTAGCTGGAGGGCGACCACCACTACACCCGTTTGGGTCGATTGGGAGGTCGTATGGCTCGATTGGGTCGTATGGCACGATTGAAGGGGTGGTTGTGAACGAACCAGAAGAGCCATCGGTGTAGACACCCGCAGGGGTTATGTCAAGGCCTCTAGGGCAGGAGCATTGGAGGCCGTAAGCCAGTTCGTTGGAGATGCGTGGGGGGTCAGTGAAGACACGGAAGCATTCGTTGATATGGGTCTTGGCGATGAAGGTGGAGTCGAGGACGCTTTTTGCGACGTTAGCACGAAGGTTCTTTTCCCGCGTCGTCTGTGAGTGAGGGTGAGGTTTTTCTTTGGTGGTTTGGTTTGGGGGTCGAATTTGGGCTCCAGGCTGCCGGTGATGTCGCAAGCCAGGCTAGCGCATCGGTGGGGTTTGGTGCGGCCGAGGGTGTGTGGTGGCTGAGTGGTGGTATGGGCAGCCAATTTAGGGACGGTGGGGGGAGTCATGTCGGCACAGGCATTTCGCAATTTTGGCAAAGTCTCTGAGGGATGCGGTATTGTGGGTGTCACGGAGACAAGCGGTTTTGTCCTGGTGGTATATTCGGGGGGTACGCCGAAATGGAACCAAGCCTGCAGTTGGGGCTTGAGCCATTTGGACAGATTTTGGGGGGCGAGGAAGAGATTGAATTTTTTTTACCGCGCGGAGAAAAGAGATATGAGCATGGGGGGGCTTGCCTGGTGCGAGGGGACAGAGGTTCGGGTGAGGAAGGTGTTAACGTCGTGGAGGTGTCGGGTGTCTTGAGGTTTCATGCAGCTGATCGGCGGCATGGCGTCTGTAACGCCCAGGTCGGGGGCGAATTTGCGGCGATGAATGTAGAGAGCAACCTTCGAATGTCGTAAAATATTTTAGGGATGCTACATAGGTTCGGTTTCTGTTTGTATGCGAGCTGACCTCGTTTATCGTGCCTTGCATAAGCGAACGAAGTGTGTCTTCTGTTGGCCTTTGCTATGCCACCATTTCTCCCCCCTTGGGCCGATCAGCACGATCAGTTATTTTACCACGGAAAACTTGTGCCAGATCCTCCGCACCACTGAACGAGGGATTCAAGGATAATGTATCTATCAGAGGCGGAGAGGTATCGTCAGCGTTTAGGTCGATAATTGCCTGGGAAGGGGTACCAGAAGCCAGTAAGGGCCGGGGAAGCACGGAGGGAGTTCGTGAGTAGACCAGGTTGAAGAGGCATGATAGGGATTTCATTGCTTGAATAAAAATGACCGGGAGATGCAAGGCGTGCGGTGTCCTCCAAATAGCGGTGGTCAATCTTGTCGTGTGCCTTTTCTGGACCCTCATCCGTATAGACGCACATGTCTTGCGGAAATAACATGGGCTAGCATCGTCCTTTTGGAATTATTATGCTAGCTGGCAGGGGATTTCGTTCTCTCGGGCCATAACAAAGTGACTACGTATGTATGCCACGACTCACTCTGCGATTCGAAGCTCCAATTCGAGCAGAACTTCCTGTTCCCTTACTGGTGCTTCGTTTGTAGACCAGGTGGTACTACGTACGGATCCGCAATCCAGTGAGGCAGTGTGTTGCACAACGACTAACCGCCTCCATGCTGAGCAAGAAGGCCGGGGGCGTCCTGCGACCATGTTGGTCTCGGATGGTTCCGATCCCCCCTGTTACAAGCGCCTGTGTCCCCCAGGGACACCCTTTTACGGGATTTGGCGCAGGGTCACGTTAGCAACCTTGGGAGTGGCAGGTGGGCCGACTCATTTCACATCTGGTAGCTTCCGATCCCGTCGGGGATGGATGCCACTCTGCCGTTGGCATTCCTGGGCGTGCGTCAACTGCTGGTTTCGGCGTAAAGATGAATTCATGCGCCATTAGTCGGGTCAACATCGATTATTATAGATTCGCAAGCGTAAATCTCGGCAGATAAACATACTTAGGATCTGCGGATTCCGCTTGCCGCGCCGTGCTGATCGTTCATCCACTTTGACCTTGAGCCCAGCACCACACCATGCGATAGCCCGGGCGGAAGTGAGTAGTGTAAATGAACTTGCCAGTTGTGGTGATCAATGATTCGATATATCAATGGAAGTGAGTGCGGCGAGGTTGACGGCGAGTCGCTCCCCCTGCGAATCCATTAGCATCAAATGAAATGGGAGTTTGGGGATGTCATACCGCTTATTCTGGAACATGCACATAGCTGTGCTGCTAATATGCATGCGTGTGCCGTGGTCCACATTGAGATAGGGCATGCGTGCGTCAAGTCATTTGGGCCACGTCAAGAAGTCGTCGCCACCTAACTGCTTCCAAAATCAACACCAAGCAGCGGAAATTCGCTAAGCAGAGGCACTTGTATAGAGAAATACCGGTACCGAATCCCAGAACCCATGTTACGAAATTCGGTTAGTGGTGGTGGTGGTAGTGGTGAACATGGAAGAAACGGAGACATAGTCGGGGTGGCTGACTGGCTCCACTTGCCTAGTTCATGCAGTTGTTATCATCAGCATGGAAGCCGCATTTTCTTCTTCGTGAAACAGGGTTCTTCGAGATGTGCTTGATATTGAGCCTTCAATCCCGAAAAGCATCCTTGCTCACCAACTGCCGTTAATCGCTTCGTGGTTATTTCGACGGCAGGGCGTTATGGAGGAGGAATTAGAGCCTGGAACGGGGCACGCTGGGACCGAAAATCTTTTGCTAGCTAATGCGCACGAAAACTGGAATCTCTAAATTACTGTGGCCAGCGCGGTGATCAGAATCCTGTTGTTCGAAATTAATTGACTAACCAAGGTCTCCATTCTCGCTGGTAGCCGCAGGGCGTTTGATGTTCAAAAACGAAGATCGCACATCTGACCCGTTTTCTTGGATCATGGATAGGATTGATTAACACTGATTCGGCCCTTTCCGCGACTCAGGAATTCTGCGAAAGAAGAGTTTGTGAACCGAGAGTAACTGTCTTTCTGTCACGGCGCTTACGTGGGTACATGGACTTCTAAATATTTCGAGACAAGTTGCAGCTGGACAGATTCCAAGCTTCGTCATGCTGATGTAATGGACGTGGGAACACCGAGTCTTTTGCAATTGCGTCGCTTATCGTATCTCCATTTCTAGACGTGGGTCGTGCGGAGGAACTGGAAATTTCAGGGAGACGCTTCACCCTCCCTTGAATGGAACCTATGCCATATATCCAGCTTCTTCGGTAGGAGAACTTTGACTGTGGCGTTAGATATCTCCTTACCGGTCGAGTGTGTTCACCGCAGCCGGAGAATCTGTCCGCAAACCATCTACTTGTCTATTTCACGAGCTCGGAGGCCTTGCCGCTATCCGAGCATTGTTTGGTATGTCTTCCTATCTCATTCTGTGATCCTTTTCACTACTTGGCAGAACTTCTTGATATCGGCGATAGAGAATAGCACAGATCTGTGAGGTTGATCCTACCTTGATTATTGAGATCTTTTAGAGGCTTCAGGATGAACGCAACTGACAGATGGTGCACTTGACTGTGTCAACTTTATAGAAGAATGCTGGGTGCAGACTGCAGTGCTTCGACCTGGTCGTTACAAATTCTCAAGAGCTCTATCGGCAATCCTCTTCTGAGGCACGCCAAGTCCCCAGTGACCACCACAGAACACTGTACACATGACTCTCGATCATCCCTTTTCGTAATTCTCTACGTCCCAGAGCATGATCTCGAGAACGCTCCTGTCGGGAACAACCTCATGGAACGACTAAACACCCATTTTATCGAGTCTTCGACTGAAGGTATTCCTGGGTTGATCTGTCAAGAGATGTGTGATGTTCTCAAGATCTTCCTTGAAAGTGTGGGTTCGAATACAATGACTATTTCAAGCTTGCACTTGCCATTCGTACAGGCCACTCGTGACCCGGTTACATACATTGACACTGAACAGCTGCAAGCCTATTACTGCTCTTGACGTCGTGTATGGTTGCGCGTTTTACGGCTTCGGTGCATAGATTGGATGTCGTTTGGTATTTATCGTTGTCTGATCTAGTGTATTGTAATCCTCTTCGCTTCCTAGCAAAGTTTGGCGGTCCTGGAAACGTTTACGCTTTAGACATATGTAGCCCAGTTGTATATGCGTATTGTTATTTACGGCTACTCCTTTGCGTTGCTCGGTCGAGACCACGGGGTCACAGAACTCGTAGAGTTGACTCAAATGGCAAGGACCCAGCCCCCGTTGACACCTCGATTTGCCCACCATGAACGTCTGTCACCCCGATATGATACGGTCAAGGAACCGACCCGAGTGTCAACTGCAACCCGTCCTTGCCTTCCGAGCCGTCTTTTCTCCGGACGTCTTGACGCAACAACCTACAGCATGGTTGCTGTGACGAAAAGACCAAACCATGCGTACCTCCAGACCACATGTGCGTTTTTTTTTAAAAAAAATCGTCTACACATTTATTCGTACCTTTCACTGAGAATGGATTCAGATGTTTTCGTCATGACATCGCACCGTGCGTCACTGTTACCGTGCGTATTCGTCGTCTCTCCGGGGTTGCCCGTGACAACAGCGACGGAGCGGCAGTATCATCACCAGTCGACGGACGACAAGTGTCAGATTGGACCCTCAGGCTATCCGTATCCCGGTTCCGTCCTTCTCCTCATCATGTCGCTTAACATCATGTCTTCCCATTCCCATACACATGATAAAATCACACATTACCCCCTCGTTCACGGAGAAGAGCCATTTGTCCTCGAGAACGTTCACGTCCATATCTGGCGTACCACCTTGTCTCGCGAGGGTATGTACATGTATATCACTGTCCGATCCACGAGGCATACGTATTGCCCCATAAAGAACAATACGGATGTGTGTTTGTGTGGAACCACAACTCATATCGCAATCTTGGTCTTGGAAAAAGAAAAAAGAAAGGAAAAATACAGTGGCCTGTTTGGACTGACAGTACATACTAATGGAACGTGCATAAGTATAAAACGAAAAGGAACAGAAGCTCATGAGTGTGAAATGACGAGAAGAAATAGAGCGCGAGAGGAGAGATGTGCGAATGAAAGAAATGTAAAAAAAGGAAAGAACAAGCACGCATGCGTCACTGGTCCATACGACGTGCGGCGGTTATTACAAAGATGAAACCATGGAGATACATCATGGGGTATCACAAGGCTGGGTAACAGTCGACATTAGAGTGTCAAAAAAAAAGAGGAAGTAACACGCAAAGGGGAATCTATGTCCCACCCTCCGACTCGTCCACAAATATATCGGTATAGTGTTCCAAAATTGTCTCGATGGCCTTTGACGCACATGTCAATTCGATGGTACCCCTCTCTTGAGAGAAAATGTGGATGGTCACCTTGTTTTGGAAAGCCGCATCTACCATGCTGCCATTCCCATGTCCCGAGATGCTTCCATTGCTTGACACCTGGCCAAACAGCGTTGGCCCAAATACAATAGCAAGGTTTTGAATCGACATCGAGTTGTCAGCTTCACATTGCACAATCCTGACAATTCCATCCAACATTCGTCAGCATGCAACTTGCAACAAAGACGATTTACATGAACTGACTTATGTAGATGACCCATAAAGTACTTTAGCGTCGCGTAATTTGGGTCTGGAAGATCGTTGACACCTTCATGGAGGCGAATATGTCTCAAACGATCGTTTTCGATTCCTGATCTTATTTAGGGTGGAAGAGAAGCGATCAAGCGGGACGGCTCACTGGCAGCATCTATAAAGCCTTGATGGAGATTCAGGGTAAGCAAGGGGTCCGGTAGTTCCCTAAACCACAACTTGAGGACGCTAGTGACGTTGTTGATGTCGGACGTCCATTCTTCCGAGTCCAGATCCACAGACTCCATGTCTGACGAGCGGTATCAGCCATTCGCGTTCAAGAAAAGGAAATCTTTTCCTCACCCTTGTCCAGTCGTTCTTTCAGCAAACCGACCTTTCTTGCCATACCACTGATGCGATAAATTCCCTGGGAGTGTAGGCCATATTTCTCTATCGCAGCACAGCACTTTTCTAGAACAAGGGGGATTTCGACGTTGTCTCTGGCCATTTGTTCGGCCAGATCAACTCCAAATGTGGGCCGGCCACGATCAGCTATTGGTGGGTGTGCTCCATTATTTACCGCTGGTGGATGCTGCGCAGCAGCGTAACCCCCAGCTAGTGTGGGAAGTGGTGGGAGCTGATACGGAACGAGGATTTAATAGCGTAAAATAGATCACAAACGAAGCACGTACGAAACCTTCCTCCGCAGGGCCTTCCCGTCTTGGTCCTCGAGGAGCGCCCCCTCGAGCGTATGCATAATTTTGCATGTACGTCTTGAAGTCTGCACGGTTGTCAATAGATTCATTGAGTGCCTTAAGACCGGTCCCTTCGAATAGCGTTAAGATCGGTGTTCATGAATAACGTGTACAAACTTGCCTTCTTCAGATGTTAGAGGAACTAGGGTCGATCCATCACTAAGTACGATGCTTTCAAACAGAAATGCATATCTCGTCAAGTGGTACTGCGTTCCAAGATCAATCTCATCAGCACATTCCTTGAGGGACTACATCCTTGATGAGCGCGAGGATAGCGCAGAAAGATGTACACACGAACTCGTAAGATCCGAGGAAGCTGGAAATTGAAGTATTCTTGTCGCATTGTCTGAGTGTCGGTGAAAGCCTTCCGGTAGGTGTCCGATGCACTTGAAACACGTGAACGGATGTCGTCCTCCTGCCTTTGGATCTAGCCGATCATTAGTCCCCACATGGAACCAAGCGAGATCGAAAAGCCAACATTTCCGGGATTCCTCCCCTTCAAAAGTAGGCCGCCTTTGGCTACGGCCTTTCCGAGTACGCGTTTTCCCCCTAGGACCCCAGGAGCCTTTGCATGGACTGCACTCTCGTTGAATGGTTCGCCTTCTTTCTGCAATAGCACGCGCTCCAGTTCCTCCGAGGACACATCTAGCCGAGCCTTGCTCTTCTCCATATTCATTTCCGCCTCTTGTAGGGCACGCTCATAACGGCTCGCCAATTCCTTGGTCTAGATTCAAATTAGAAGCGCGTTCCTCATGGAGGATCTCAGGAAGCAGACCTGCTTCCTGTTCTTGTCAACTTCCTTTGCCAGAGAAGCCAGCTCATCGCTCATTTCATTGAGGCGTTGAGCAAACCTTATCCTATTCTCGGCCATGGCTTCATGGAGCTTCATGGAAGACTGCCATGCATGCACAAAAGACCTGGAAGCAATACGTCTAAGTTCTGTATCAGTGATCGAAATGCATTGTACGTTACCCTGCCTTTCCATCGTTCATAGAGTATACCTCCGAGGTGCTGCGAGCCAGTTTCTGTAGACTCTTGCCGTACTCTTCCTCAAGAACCGCCCGTTTCTTGAAAAAGACCGAAGCCTCCTGTTGTCATAGATCAAGTTCAGCACCCACAATGCCTTGGTGGCTGCTGGAATGCCAGCTACTGACCCGACAGGATACCATGCTTTGTTTGATTCGATCCAACAACAAGGGTACAGCACACTGCCATGTCCAGTATCAACTCGCACAGTTCCAAAGCGAATACGCCGTCACTCACGTCTAATTCACATAGCGCCCGCAAAACGTTCTCATCAAAGCTGGGTTCTACCAAGCTGGCTACGTCACTCGGGATGGTGGATAAAGTGTCCTTCCGGTCGGCGGTGATGGGAATGCTGTCTCGCCGTCTAGACGTGGACGATCTTCCGAGCGAATCGGAGCTTGATCGAGGAGGAGGTGATGATGGTTTCCCTGTTGCGGACGTAAAGGTCGGCGTTGTTGCAGATTCGTGCAAGTGCGGCAGGTTACCAGGCTGGAAGATGCCATATGGTGTATGACCTGGATTACTTGGGTCGGAATGGTCAGTAGAGTCCCATACGGATGGAGAGTACGCGTCGTCGCCCATGACTACATCCACGACGAGTAACGACGAGCGGGACAGAAAAGGCCAGAACGAGAGAGATGAGGGATATCCACGTCGCAGTATTCTTATGTAATATTCCAGTTCGGGCCCATATCCATATCCATATCCTTGCAATCTGAGTCTATCTACTACAAAACCACGACCCAGTACCCACATACCCGAACAAGAAAAAACTATATTCAGATCATTGTACGTCAATGGCCGTTCGTCATGCCTGCACAGCGCGAACATTTGACGCCGCGTGTGTCCGTGATAATGCGCTGGTCCGGCAACATCCTGGTCCAATCGTGTCAGCACAGAATGCCCGACAGCCAGATGCACCACTCACAATTGCTTGCATGTCGATCTACAGTCATGCGTCTCTAACTTGTGCTTGCCGCTGAACCGGCAGTTCTTGTCGTTGCAGTCAACCTGCCAAAGTCAACGTCTTGGCGGACCATCCCGGCGAGAACTTGCCCATGGTGCGTACCATTTGCTGTCTGACGATAGAGTAGTGGGTGCACGTATAATCATAGTACTGTATGATATTGTAGCACATTCTAGAGAGAACCAAAGCTGGGCGATGTCGAACTGGGTGTTTCTGATGCCCACCTCACCATCCTCTTGCGTATAAATACCTTTCAGAATGCTCCGGATAAGACCCTTTGGGGATGATCAGGCAGATGAAAACTTGGACCAATGGCCAACAGCCTGGCGGAAACGAACATCCCTGGAGGGCCTGAGAAAATGAAACAGGGGGCAATATTGACCGAAAGGGCATCCCCGGTCCACACAGATCAGCGACATCATTTATGCCATCAGGACAAACTGACTCGTGTAAAAAGCCAAGTCTCGATATGGACACGTCAGAAGCGATGTGACACATCGCTCTTGCTGCGAAATCCGTCGAGGATCCCCGGGGGCTGTGGTACTGCGCTCGGTTACGTCGTACAGATGTGGCATGCCAGGCAGAGGGCAAGAGAGGGTGTTTGGCTCCCGATGACAAATTGCTCGTGCTAAACGGAAGGGGGGGGTTCTTCAGCGAGAACACTCCGCGAGGCATTATCCTTGAACACGTTACTCGCATTTTTGTCTCGTTTGAAATGTCCGATAGTGCCGTCCCAGCCCTGATGGAAGTAAAGAAAAAAAAGCTACTAGTACGGTCCTCAAGGCTGATGTCAAATTAAGACGAGGTAAAATTCACAACATAAAGAGCAGGACAGAAAAATAGAAACCCGGAAGTGAAGACGGGCGAGAGTCGCCGAAAGAGTACAGTTTGCACGGCTTGAGGACGAACCTGGAGTAAGGAAGTACCACTAAAACTTGAAGTATGTAGTCAGGTACATGAATAACGTTGGAGGTGTTCCGTGAAGCACCGAATCGGCCAACGCTTTTGCAGTTTTTCAGTGGCGGCCGACACGAGGTTGGGTTACGTAAGAGCCTTGTCCACAAGGCAACCAAATCCATCACCGATCAGTGGACGGCGGTGGGAACCAGATAGCCGCTGACCGCTCAAGACACACTGATGAAGAGTTACTCTGTGCAAACCAAGTGACAGCGCCAAGGACTGCAGCTCAAAAAGACGTCGTGTCCTCCTTTATGTGACGTAAAAAACTCACCAATTATACCTTGAGAGGACGACATAAAGTAGGGGAAAATGAGTAGCACATAAATGGACGGGTACAAACAGCCTTATACAACGGAACCGATTCTCCTATCGATGATCTGCGTGCTGCCCGTTCCAATCATAGCGCATCTTGCAAAGTATTTTGCAAGGGCAAGACGGACTACTTGCAACCGTTGCTGTGTATTTTGACGGCCGTCAACGCGGAACTTCATTTCCAGCATCCTGAGGTAATCTTCTCCTGACCCCTGGGCCGTCCTTGCACAAACTTCATCAAGGCGGTAGAGTAAAATGCAGGCACTGGGGTAAGAAAAAAGCGGGGTAGGTTCTAGAAAATGGTTGAATTAACTCCGAGTGGCCATGCATTGCTGCATACTATGAAAGAACTTGCCATATTGTAATAGCTGAACAGCATCGCATAGCAAAACCCCCCACCAGGACTTTGGCGCGATCTCCTCCTGAAATATTGTCACCAGGTCCCAGGCGGCGTCTTGGAGGTCCAGATTCAACAACCGCTGATGGAACTCAGCATACCGCACAGCAAATATCAATCGATGGATAAAAATGTCATGACCCCCAGCATTGGCGCGGAGAGCTTGAAGGGAAGGTGCGATATCGAGGACGTATCTGGTGTACTGTTCTGGACCTGAAATAATAAATTCAGATAAAAACAGAAACAGCTTGCAGCACAAGTGCCGAACCTGTGTGAATGTATTCTTGTAAGATGCGATCGACCACACGACCAAGGCCAGGCCAGTCCTCTGCCGATGAGCAATACGACAGTGCAAGTCCATATTCCTTTTTTTGCACGAACGTTCGCGCAGCTATCTGAACTGAGATAGAAGTAATTGGTTGGAAATACGGAAGACGTAACTCACCCTACAAATGCTCCTCCGGGCGTTTTCTCGCTCATATTCATGGCAAGTTGCGTTCAGATCTTTGATTATCCCAGATAAGTCCCCTTTGCTTGTATTGTCGACCGCGTTGCTTTCTGTGGCATTCGTGGACCCTAACCTCATTGGGACACGTACCAGTACCTCGTCGGCTGTCTTCGCTCCGATCTTCCCGCACGAAAACATGTAAGCCACCGTAATTCGCCACAGCGTGGAATCAGCATGCAGGTACTGCGCATAAGAAAGAACGTAAAAGTTCCTGGTTGTTAATCCCGAACTGTATCCTAGTTCATTTCTCCATTCCAGGCGCATGAGTCCATGATCGACTTACTCTTCGTTTGGCTCCTTGTCAACCAGGGCCAACGGTGACATCATGTCCGCTAGGTGGGCACTCAACCAGGGATCTAGCTTTGCGGCATGTTCCAATGCTTTTATCGGGTCACCGGTAAACAGAGCAGCATGAATCATGTCCTCAGAGCTTGTCGGATCAGGAGGCATGTCTTCAAGGACCTGAGCAATAACATCACTTTTGCAAGCGTTCAGCAAGTGTCGGAAGAAAAACAGCCAACTAAACCCACGGAAGATCCTGTCTCCGAAGCCTCGAGTCCACAAAAACACCCCAAGCAACACAAACTTCCTTCCACTCGGCGCCAAGCTCTTCGCAAACCTTTTGGATCATTTCCCCACGGCCTTCCAATATACCAACTATGTCACTGAAACGATCCCACCAATCCTCGTGATCATCACGCCGGTCAGAGTCAGGAACCCCGTCAAGCTCAAGCCGCAGTGCCTTGACTTTTTCTTTCCACCTGTGGGATGCGTATGCAAATTCTCTTTCTGCCTCATATCCCTGAAGCTTTGGCTGTGTATTGAGTAACGGGATGAGGGCTTGTGAGAGTCTTCGTAAGTTTTTAGACGGATGGGCAGATAGGGTGCCCAGGAAAAATGTCACGGCTTTACTCAATCCTCTGAGAATCGCCCTTGAGGGAAAGTTAGAAAAGGAAAGGATCGGTAGCCGGTGTCAAACCTGGTTAAATATGGCCAAAAGGTTTCATCTCCCCAAGGCTGTTCGAGGGTCGAGAGATGGTCACCTTCTTCAGTCGAAGGCTCGATAAAATGGGTGTTTAGCCATTCCATGAGGTCGTCCCCGACAGGAGCATTCTCGAGACCGTGCTCTGGGAGATAGAGAATGACAAAAAGGGATAAGCACGTGTACAGTGTTCTGTAGTGGTCACTGGGAACCTGACGTGCTTCAGAAGAGGATTGCTGACAGAGCTCTTAAGAATTTGTATAAACCGGGTCGATATACGTACTGCAGTGTGCACCCAGCATTCTTTTGCAAAGTTTACATAGTCGAGTGCGAGCTTGCGCATCATCTGTTGGTTGTGTACATCTTGAAGCCTCCAAAAGATCTCAATAATCAGAGGGCATTAACAAGAAATTCCCTCACAGATCTGTGTCATTCTGTGTCGCCGATTTCAACAAGTTCTGCCACGCAGCGAAAATAATCGAAGTGTCCCCGATAAACTGGGATATGTTGAGAAACGAGAGGGACACAGAATGGGATAGGAAGACACACCAAACGACGCTCGGATAGCGGCAAGGCCTCCGAGCTCACAAAATAGACAAGTTGGTCACCCGGGGTGAAAACACGATGTTTTTCCGACAAGTTCTCTAGCTGCGGTGAACATTTCAGGAGATATCTAATGCAACAGTCATTCTCCTACCGAAGAAGCTGGACATATCGCATAAGTTTCATTCAAAGGAGACGAGGCTGCGTGAAGCGTCCTCCCTGACTTTTCCAGCTCCTCTGCATGACCCGCATCTAGAAGAGGTGGGACGACGCTCAGATGGTCGGAGGGCATCTTGTTGAACCGACAACGATAAGCATGCAATTGCAAAAGACTCGGTGTTCCCACGTCTATTACATCAGCATGACGCTAGTACAATTGGGACTGTCTTAAGTCCGACTACTAACAACCACCAAAATTTCGTTGTCAAAACACCATATGGAATCGTTCTTGGGTTCTGCATTTCGAAGGCCGGTCGTCAAGCAGATGACATCAAATGAAAGAGCTCACACCGTCACACGCGGGTAGGTGGGGTATCCGAGTATAGCCGGAGACTGGCCGTCTTTGTCCATGGCGAAATACTTGATAATCTTTTTCCCGCCGGTGGAAACACTTGCAACTTGTCTCGGAATTTTCACGAGTCCATGCACCCACGTAAGCACAGGAAGACACTTTCTGTATTCACAATTCTTTCGCAGAATTCCTGAGTCGCGGAAAGGGCCGAATTAATGACCCAAGAAAACGGGCCAGATGTGCGATCTCCGTTTCTGACATCAAACACCCTGCGGCCACCAGCAAGAGTGGAGACCTTGGTTAGTCAATTAATTTAGAACCGCAGTATTCTGATCACCGTACTTGCTACAATAATTATTTTAGTTGTTCGGGCGTGCCTTAGCCAGCAAAAATGTTTTCGATTACAGCGTGCCCGCTCCATGCTCTGACCCCACCATAACGCCCTGCCGCCGAAATGACCACGATGTGATTAACGGCAGTTGCTGGGCAAGGAGTACTTCGATGCTTTTCGGGGTTGATATCAATCATATCAATTACATCTTGAAGAACCCCTCTTTCGCGAAGGAAAAAAAAATGCCGCTTCCATGCCGATATCAGATAACTGTATCACAACCGCATGAACTAGGCAAGTGGAGCAAGCTAGCCACCCTGAGTCACTATGTTTTACGCCACCGCTGTGAGTTACTGGATCGGTCTTTGAGCTCCCGTCATAGTTCCCCACCTTTGCGAGGAATTGCCATGTGTGTTGGGCCGCAGCTCCCCCACGACCCAACGTTCCACCGCTACCCCTTATCGTTAGTCGTCGTTCGACACCATCTAGGGCCTGAACACAGCTTATGGAGGCTGCCACATCCACTGCCGGCTCCACTATCGAGGTGAAGCTTCTGTCTTCAAAAATTTATATGATCGGCTAAAGACAACGTGCAGCAGACGCCTAGCCACTTCCAGGGTCCTGCCCCCCTCTTTGGCTGAACGATGATATTCTCTCCCTCTGTCAGTTCGAGGGTCAGTTTGGAAATTTGAGGGGTTGTCTCTTGTTCACCACGACTGCCACACTACCACCAGACCCAATTTCGTAACATGGGTTCTGGGAATCAATATTGGTATTCTCCAGCCCTCTTGCCCCCGCCGATCCCCGCTCACCGAGGTCGCTAAACTTAATTTGAAACAAGTGCCTCTGCTCACCAAACTTCCGCCGCTTGGCGTTGATTTAGGAAGCAGGTAGGTGGCGACGACTTCTTTGCGTGGCCCAATTGACTTGACGCACGTATGTCCTATCCCAAATGCAGACCGCGACACTCGCATGTATATTTGGGGCCCAGCGATGTACATCTGATTAGTGCACCGTTCGGGGTCAGTTCATCTTCTAGACCTAAAGGTTCTTCCCGAATAAACGATATAACCCCCATTTCCATCGATGCTGATGGATTCGCAGGAGCGAAGAGCAACTCGCCGCACTCATTTCCATCGATACGTCCAATCATTGGCCACCACATAAGTTCATTTACACCACCCACTTCCGCCCGGAATATCGCATGGGGCCCAAGGTCAAGGTGGATGAACGATTAGCGCGGCGTGGCGAGCGAAAATCCGCGGATCCCAAGTATGTTCATCTGCCAATTTACACCTGCGAATCCATAATAAATTGATAGTTGACCCGACCATCTTTACGCCGAAGCTAGCAGGTGACGCACACCCAGAACATGCCGTTGGAACGGCAGAGTGGCACACCTGTTGCCACCCTGTTTTCTTGATGGGCCTCCGCCTCCGGCGAGATTGGAAGCTGGCGAATGTGAAATGCAGCCAAAAACTAAGCGCGGATGTTGCGGAGCAAAGGGGGCACTCCTTGAACTCGTTCGTTCTTTCCCACGACTCAGAGCTCCAGCATTGACGCACAGCATCCCCAGCGACTCGCACACTCATACTTGATGGTCAAGACAGGACGCCGTTGCTGCTCGGAAAGTCCTCCCTTAGCAAAGGATGTGGATGTGTCACATGGACATGCTTGTCGAAGGCTGCTCCTGCAGCCCTCCCTTGGCAAAGGAGATTAAAGTGTCACTTGGGCATGGACTCTAACCTGTTACGGAAGGGAGCATCAGTAAAATGGGAAATGGTCAGGACTGGTCAGGACCGCTCAGCACTGCTCAGCACCGTCGGCTACTACCAACCGGTTCACTGATGAGTTCTCCCTTAGTGAAGGAGGTTTGCAGTGACATTAGTCATACGTCACGCTCTGCCTTGCGGGTGAGTATTCTCTTATTCGTTGTGCCTGCCACCATACCCAGTACCGTAGACTAAACGAAGCACCAGTAATAAAATGAGAGGCTCTGCTCGAATTGGTGCTTCGAATCACAAAAGTGAGCCATGGCATAGATACGTAGTGTACTGGTCCCTCCCTGCTGGCTAGCCCATCCGACAATGCCAGCACATTTTGCTTGGTCTTCCAAAAATGGCATCGTAGGAGCCTCTCCATGACCGCCACCGCCACTGCATCAAACCTTTGTAATCCGCTGCACCTTTTCTTTACCGATATCCAGACAAACGCTCTATGCAGGCTTCTCGGATGCGACCTCTCTAAGAAAACTTGAATCGAAAACCATCGCCCCATCACGCTACTCAACACCGATTACAAAATTATGACCAAAGTCCTTGCCATTCCAGAATCCACTCGCGGTCCACGCATGCTCACTCCTCACCCCGACCAGACCGGTTTTGTCCCCGTTCTATCTTTGTCCCCATTCATCTGGCCGAAACCATGTGCGCCTATATGGATGAGGACGGTACCATCATTGCACTAGACCAAGAAAATGCATACGACAAGATTGACCACCGCTACCTGGAGGATACTCTGCGCGCGATCCGTCTCCCGGACATTTTATTCAAACAGTCAAATCCCTATACCAAATTGCACAAAACTCTATCATCATTAACGGCGTTTCCAGTTCACCCTACCGTGTTACTAGTGGCGTTCGACAGCGACCCCCTATCATCCCTCCTCTTCAACCTGGTTATAGAGCCACTCGCAAGCTCCCTCCGTGCCTCCCCAGTACCTTCCCCGTTACGTATCAACCTATACGCTAATGATGCCGCCATCTACCTCTCCGCCTCAGATGGATACAGTGCCCTTGAATCCCTACTCGCTCAGTGGTGCCGGACATCTGGCGCCAAATTTGACATTGACAGATTACCGATCGGCTCCCAAACAACATCGGGACCGTGTCTTGTCCACACGAAAACTCCACCCAGATGGCCCTCCCCGCCGCCATCAAGATCGTCCCTGATAGCCACGCGATTCCCTCCCTTGGTGCCTGGATCGGCAACAAACTGGATCAAGCACAACCGTGGAACCCTTTTATCGACGAACGCAACCACATGCAAAAATGATGAAGGATTTCTTTCCGCATCTCCGCAGTATGGTTTCGTATGATCCACGTCCCGTGGCCTCAGTATACTCCGAGCGACGACAGAAGAATTACCGTTAATATTCTGGATCGCAAGTTGTAACGGGGTTTCTCCTGACAAATTTTCGGCGTTAATATCACTTCGGTTTCCTTCAGAAATGAAACTAGTTTGAGGATCTCTTCGGGAGGAGCTTTAAAGTGACGACTGGGCAAGCAATGCAACGCGTTGTTACCGCCGAGGTCAAGCGATTGACAGCTTTCGCCAAACTTCCTGACTAGACTAGGCGAGGGTATTCATTGTATCGAGAATATTTTGTCCGACTGACCGGTGCCGTAGAGTACAACCCAAATTGAGGATATCTGCAGGCAGCTCGACTCCATATAGAAGAAAAGGGTCCGTAAACGTGCAACTTGAATGCAAAATAAGTCAAAGCTCGATGCAATGGTGTGTCCCCCCGCGTTGTTCCGGCAGTTAGGGGAAACTCACCCATGACTTTATACAGGACCATCCCACTCCTATCAGTCTCGCTCACCCGTTGGTCAAGGTGGCATCGACCTCCATGCCCGCTGTCCCGCACCTACCCGCCGCCAACCTCACCGCACCAAGCAGATCTCCCCCAGGTTCATCTCTCTCTCTTCTCCACGGCAAAAAAGCTAATATCATCTCTTAAGGACCTTGCCGGATTTACGGAATGCCTGTGCAGACATGATTCTCCCCATCGTGCGCAAATTGGTTGCCCATGCTGCTGCTGTAACTACGACCGCACCCTCGACTGCACCAACCCTTCTAACCTGGCCCTCGACATTACCGACAGCCTGGGGCCCAAATTTGACCCCAAACCAGCCCACCAAAGCATATCCTCATTCTCACCCACAGACGACGCGAAAAAAAAACCTTTCGCGCTAACGTCGGAAAAGGCGATCTCATCGCCTTTGACCCCCACTGCCAAGATCCACATCAGCGAATGCTTCCGTGTTTAGACACGCCCCCTACATTGTCTATACCAATGGCCCTTGACTGACGCGAACTGGGGCGCTAACGTCTGGTTCAGACACAGCCACCCCCTCAATCGGCCCCGGCCCTCTCCAAATCGAACCAAACGGATGGCTGCAGTGGTGGTCGCCTCTCCTCACAGCTCACAGCTGCGACTGACTCCTGCTGTGTCGTCGACGACCCCACCAAATACCTGCGCTCTTGGCAAGACCAAGGTTGGATCAACATTGCCACCAGGCAGCTGCCTACTGGCTGCGCCATCGTGCCGTTCCACCTTATTTCCAATGGACAATATGCCATAGTGGGCGGGAAGGCGGCACATGAGGGCCTGAGTGAGGGGAGAAAGGCGGGCACCAGAGATGGTCAAGTCCGACTGACACCGCCCTTACCCCCATCTGCCATTCCCGCTACCACCAACCCCCTCGAAACAGACGTGGCTACCTGGCGTGTCTCTGCCACCCCGACCTACGCCGCCCCATCCAAACCTTCCTCTATGGGGCACTCCACAACCCCCTCCGCATCGGGCTTTCTGGTCTAAAATCCCGTTTGATCAATCTCGAGTGCCTTTTACGCCCTGCCACTCCCTGACCGAATCTCTATCGCATATCCTGTTTGAGTCCCCCAGTCCCGAACGCACCCTCAATGTCTGGCCAGCCTCACTAGGCGTTCCCCCACCCTCGGCCTCCTCGGCTGCGGGCGCCTCCAACCCGTTTTACAGCCCCCTAATGGTACCTATCTATACGCGCGACCGCGGGTAGGTTACGCTTGCTGCGTATCATGATCGCGGAATCAGCCCACCTCATTTGGGCCTTGCGATGTGAACGTGCCATTCTCAGCACAACGCCCTCACCCTGACCCTGACTTTCAACCTCATGTATACCATAGGGCGTGCGTAGGAGCATTTTCTTTGGACTGGTGATCTAGTAATATTGCCACCTTGGTGTATTATTATGTAATCTGTCGCTACATAATAATATCACTTGTTCAAAAAGAGGGCTGGCGTTTGACATAACTGCACAGACACAGTCGGGGAGTGCAGGCGTTTACTTTTTGCAGAATTCGTAGTACCTGGGTGGCCCTGGAGGCTTTGTTGTCAGGCGGTGTTAGTGAGATGCATTACCACTGGATGCAAAAAATCCAGTACACCTATTTCACAGCTTCACAGCTTCCATAACACTTGTTCGGTACCAACTACTCTACACTGAGTCTAACTTACTAACCTCCTGGAGTCCTGGTGATTGAATATTTGAACTCAGATCATACAGTGGCGCCTCATTCATGTGCCAATGCACGTGCGGAAAGCCTATTCCCCTATGTATCTTCCTAGACAGATATCCGGACAGGACGTGGCACCGGTGACCATATGTGGCTGGATTACATTGTACAGATCGTGACATTTTCCGTGACATCAGATCTAAACTCCGCCAGGCTATGAAACTTGAAAATTGGGCACAAAGCGCCGCAACAAACTGGGCGCATCCCCTGAAAAAATGCACCTGACAGGTCGCACTTCCTGGACCGGTCGGTGCCATGGCACCTCAAATTCCGATCTCGGAATATGCGTGGCATTATCAGATAATTCTACAATAATCGATCAGGCCTCAGTACTGAGCATGATTGGCTGCCAATGCACATGGGCTCCGAGTCCAGTGCAGATACCACCAGGCAAATAATAGAAGATGAGACATCAGTGCTTGGAAGCGAGGACGCGCCAAAATTCGCAGGTAAATAGAGATCAGATTACAATACACTAGATCATACAGCGATAAATACCGAGCGACATCCAAAAGATCT
>JBBPLC010000442.1:0-21550 GCA_038089535.1 Hemileccinum rubropunctum | reverse complement strand
CAATACTACTGATCACCCTACTGACAACCTTACTGACCACACACAATGTGAAGAAAATTAGGATGATTGTGCCGAAGGCACAACAATGCAAATTAAATAATAGTAACAAGAAATAGCATGATTGTGCCGAAGGCACAACTGCACGGGTAAACTCACTAGTACCCTCCACACCCGCCATACCCGCCATAACCCTCAGAGCCGCCAGAGGCGAAAAAAGCGTCGGATGCCCCCTTCGAACCCCGACGTTCTCCCTTAACTCTCTGACTAGGGTGACTAGGGTGACTAGGGTGATCTTTCACCATTCCGTTAACCTACCACTACAACTCTTCCGTCCCCCGAAAAAGCCCATCGTCACTGGCATCTTCAAGACTCCAGTACTAACACTGACAAGGCCCATCCGTCCACCCGCTTTACCTGTTTCCCCTCCACCACCGATATCTACTCGCTTCCACACTTCATTATTCCCTGTCATCTCCCCCGCTGCATCATTTCTCCTCGCTTCAGCCTCGTTTTCCCCCAGCAGCTCATTCCTGCCATCTCTACCTGCCTCCATCCCGCCATTTCCCAGTGCACCAACCATATCCCTACCTCGAAACGCCACTGTCCCGCTACCACCTACCGTCCTAGTTCCGGCTATGCCATCCGCCATTCCTAACTCTGTCATGTCCGTTCCAGTCCCGCCTCCCGCTGTGTCCACTTCTAGCATCAAGGGCACTAACACCATGCCGGCGCTGACTTTAACGAAAGCTTTTCGAATTCTTCGAGCTCTTCGAGGATCTTGCCAGGGCGTTCGCCTTGACAGATACCGAAAAATGAAAGCTCGTCATACGCTACATTGACAAGGCCACGAAACGTTTCTGGGTCACGCTTACGAGTTACGAGACTCACGGCTGCAACGTATTCAAGAAAAATGTGCTCGCTCAGTATCCCGGAGCAGAGAAGGGTATCAGGTACACACGCCCCGACCTTGAGCTCATCATCGCCGCCCCTACCAACAACGGTATCTCAACCGAAACAGAACTACTACAATACTGCCGCAAGTTCCGCTCCGTCGTCGTATGGCTAATCGCCAAAAGAAAATCTCTGTCCACGAACGCGACCGCTACTTATGGCGGGATCTACCCACGACCGTTCGCCGAGCCATTGACCGATGGCTAGAGCTCCAGAATCCCGCTCATTCTCGCGACGAACCCACTGACTACGAGGACATCCTGAAAGCAGGGCGTTTCGTCCTTTCCGATGATGCATTTGATGCCGACTCCAACGACCCCACCACCGCACGCGTCAGGATCCTGCGTGAAGGGCGAACCGACACAGCCGCTTCAACCAAAACATCGTCCTCTCACACCAGTCGGGTCGTTTTGCAGCCGGATTCGGGTACGAAGCACACCGTACGAAGGATGCACGGCAGGACGTGCAGATCCAGCAGATGGTGTTCCAGCCCAGTTCCCTCATCTGTTCGCAACTAGACGAAGTCGACGGGCTCGCTCGCAAGATGCACAATCCCGATATCGTAGACGCCTCGTATTTAGCTATGCACGCCCGCCTTGCTTGCCTTCCCCCTGCCGATACCCAAGCATGGCCTTTGCCGTCCTCCAGACAGCCCAGTAGCATTGCCGCCCCTTTGTCTTGATTTGGAGTCTCAGCCGAAGAAGATTAGAGCGACTGAGGAGAGTCGCTATTCAAAGTAAAGGGGAGATCTATCGGCGGGATCTGCATATTTGATCATTTGTGTCTAACCCACTGTCTCCGCGCTTCCGGTTCTGTCAAAGCTCCTTGCGACTCTTTTCACATCATTGGGTGGCATGCCCACGTCACGTGCGACTACATTCCAGGCCCGAAGATCCCGGAACTTGGTCGACAAACAATATTAGTTCAAACACTTTATCCACTGCCACTCCTCCGTTTCGACCTCTCATTACAAATAAACACGGTAAATACGGAAAGGCAACGATAGGAACCTCAGCTAAAGTCGTACGCCGAAGAGTTTTTGGCAGTTCAGAGGATCCGAGTTCGAAAATGGCAGATCGAGGTCGAACGTAGAACGAACGCATCGCCACGCTGTGTATATAGTGTGTGTATGTGACCAGGCCAGTGACACCGCGACTCCATATCACCGTCACCTCAAACGTCTTATAAAGACGAGATCAAATATTTATCTATTTTGATCGCGTCAACAACATCTTGCGGTATGCGGACGGGGGGGGAACAAGTTTCGTGAGTGGTTCTCTTTGTCTTGCACGAGTCTTGATCAATATCGAAACTGGCATTGGGGTAGCGGGCAGCCTTCTCGATAGATTACGGAAATGTCGAGCAAGACGAGTACGAGGTTTACTTGTCTGGGAGTCAATTCTTGAGAGATGCTGGTACAGAACGACGTGTTCCAATTGGCGTTGATGGTATACAGTAGACTTTTTCATATTGTATAGCGAATTGTTTATATGTCTACTGTACTAATCAGCGTGGGAAGAAAGCAAGTTTGGGTGATGCGGCTGAGAGAATTTAGTACAAACCAAGGCCGCTTGGAGTCGCCTTCCGTTCTCTTCTTGTTTTTTTGTTCTCCTTGTCTTTCTCGTTACGACCATCAGGACAACCACGACCGATCTGTCTCGCTAACTCGACGTGCTACCGTTTCTTTTTTTTACTGCTCTCGACACATCCATCATTCTCGCTATACCCATACCATCATCCACCAACTAGTACCTCACACGCTTATAAAGTCTGTAAAATCTGCCCAGTGACAACTTATTGACCCGAAAAACATGGCCCCGGGACCCAAGACGGGTCCAGCACTATTCCTTGGTCTCGAACTCGCTACCGATCAGCTCCGCGCATCGATCGTCGATGAGAGCTTGGAGCTCGTGGGGGTCGAGTGTGTAGACTTTGATTCCGAACTACCTGAATATCAGTGAGTACCATTCATCCATTTCCCCTTCATCCCATTCCTGCCGATCACTTTCTTTATCATCCACAAATTCGTATATCTAGTCGTGCTGATTCTCGATCAGGACTCAGGGTGGCATATTCACGACCCCAGGTGATGCGTACACGACCCCGGTCGACATGTGGGTAAAATCTCTAGGTAGGCCGTTTCGCGGAATCAAAAATTCCAGATATCAACGATGTACTAATTTGGGTTTTTTATAATCCCCTCGATCGTAACCTTATTCGGCATATGTTTCGACACCCCTACTACCTCCCTTTCCACCTCAAGACTTTCTCCTCGAAAAGCTCTCCAGAAACTATGACCTGACCAGAATAAAATCCATCGGTGGTTGTGCTCAGGTGAGTCGACATCGATATCTCCCTCTGACTCTTTGTTTGGAGGCAACCTGACTATCGCTTATAGCATGCCGTCGTTTGGTGGAAATCAACCCCGATCCCTTCATTCCCCGCATTGGACCCACGACTTCCATTGCATTCTCAACTCCTTCCTAACACCTTCTCGTTGGCAAATACCCCCGTTGCACAAGATACGTCAGCACATACCCATGCGCTGGCCCTCGAAGCACTGCTCGGAGGTCCGGACATCATGGCTGCGCGCGTGGGTACATGTGCCAATGCGTCAATTCTCGCTGCGCAACTCCTTCGCATTCGGGAGTCTTGGACATCGGACGTGTGGGCACGTACGGGCAAGGTGCAGCTCGCGAGCACGTTCATCGCTAGCATGGTCGTCGGCGAATGGGTGAACATGGGCGAGGCAGAGGCATGTGCGACTGGAATGTGGGCGCCTGCTAGTGCCCAAGGCACTCCACCCCAAGGACACTGGGATGATGGCGTCCTCGAGATCGTCGGCGGGAGTCGAGAAGAGGGACGGAGGATCCGAGGGTGGCTCGGCGAGGTCGACTTGGCGAGCGGCAGAAAAGTTGCCAACATATCGCGATACCTGTGCGAGAGATATGGGTTTGAACCTGGTGCGTCGTCCCCGTTCACCAAATTCGTTGGTTGACGTCTTGTTTCAGATACTGTCGTCACACCGTTTACATCTGATTATCTTTCTGTATATCTTTCACTCTGCCCGTCTCCTGGAGATGCCGTTCTATCGTTTGGACCCATGGATGCCCTCCTCACACCCGCACAACACAACCATCCTACTCGCCTTTACAATCTATTTCCGCATCCAGCACAGGACGCGGGAGAAAAGCGACGATATATTGCTATGCTGACAAGCAGGTAGATTGCTACCCTTTGACCGTCTTGTTTCGTTTTCACCCAACGTTTGACTCAGGAATGCTGATGTTCCTCGTGCCTTGGTTCGAGACATGTATACCAAGAGTTGGAGTGCTTTCGACCGTCTAGTCGCGATCGTTCCTCCTGGTGGTTCCATCGGGTACGTCAACGTCATATCGAAGGATCCAGTTCTAAAATGCCACGTATCACTCCGTACATAGGCTTGATGACAAGCTTTTCAGCTTTTGGTTGTTACAAGGCGATAGCTACCCGCTATCGCAGGTCAAGGGGATTTACCGCTTTGAAACGGGTATCAAAGTCAACGAATTCAGGGATCTTCGCGCAAATCCGCGATGTCTTCTCGAAAGCCAGGTTCTTTCTTTCCGTGTCCGATGGTCCCGGATGATATCGACTGGGGTGCTTGGGTCCAATGTCAATCGCAACCGCGGGAATGTACAAACGTCGGGGCCGAGTCCCGTCGTGGCGTCTGCTCCAAACAGTCGTGCAACCAGTCTGGGGCTCCCGTTCGATCCCTACGACTACTCGCCCTTGCCGGCTCGTGTTTTGGTCACGGGGGCGGCAGCAAACTTTCCCTCGGTCGCGAATCTGGTCGGGGACGTCTTCAACGCGCCGGTGTTTATGCCAAACACGCAAGTCGACTCTGCTCAAGTCGTACCACACCGGAACGCGCCCGCGGCTGGTTTCCCCAGTCGAGCGTCCCTCGGCGGCGCGTACTTTGCACGCTGGATCTGGGGCAAGGAGCGCAGTTCTGCGAGTGGTGGCTCGGGGACCGCGAGAGGTCTTGGTGGGTTTGAAGACGAGATCCGAAGACTGTACGGGAAACGGTGGGTTGCGTCTGGTTGCACACCGCTCCGCACGAACGTAAACGGGCCCCTGGCCGGGGGCGGTGGAAGCGGTGGCAACAGCGGTACGAGCACGCCGTACGGACACCCACGGTCCGGACTCGGCTCAACGATCGTCGTGGAGGAAGAGGAAGAGGAGATGGAAGAGATGGAACGGAGCGGCGGGATGTTGAACGCGTCGGTGTTTGCGGGCGGGTTCGCAGATCGGGATCTCGGGCGGGACATTGGTAGGATGCGGACGTTGACGGGGTCGACGGCCGACACGACGAGCACAGGTGCGAGCGCAGGATCAGGTGCGGCCTCTACCGCGTTCACGACGCCTGATCTCGGGGGCGGTGCGAGTCCGGGGGCCAATGGGGGTGCGGCTGCGCCACAGACGACGAGTCTGACACCTGTCACGGCGATGCCGACTGCTGATTCGGAAGCGCAAATTGGGCTGGCAAAGGTGGCTGAGGCCGATGTGGACGCGTTTATGACGTATGCGGCCATCGTTCCCGAGTATTGCAGGTTGGAGAGTATGTTGTGTAAAACCCTCGTGTGATCATTCTCTCGTCTTCTTGTTTGTTATCTCGTTCGGCAGGTACATGTGTGTGAGTTGACTGTTGCAACCGGAAGCGGTACGAGACGATTCAAATCTGTATCGTACATATAATAGGGTCGTGTCAATACTAGTTATGCGACGCTTTTTACGTTCCCTAGGTGGTGTTTGATTAACATTCAAGCCCCTGAAAACTGAATTGAGGATATAGGGACTATGGAGCTGTAAACCCCAATTAAATACAAACTTTTTTTTGGTCCCCTCAACTTTTTTTTGGTACGCCCCAACTTTTTTTTTCGATCCTCAACTTTTTTTTTCGACCCTCACACTTTTTTTTTGTTGGCAACGGCGTGAACACCAGTTTATGGAAGTGAGACAACCATCATAAACTACTACATAGTACTAAGTACCCTATCTGCCCATTGCTTTGCGGTGTGTTCAATGAAGGAGTGAAGGCTGATTTGCTCCGAGCAATTGACATCTGGCCGCCCTTTTCGAAACGTCTCAGATAGGAAATAACACGGGTATACGCCCGGGTATCCGGGGGCATACCCGCACCTGTACCCGGCAAAAACCTGTACCCACACCATGGGTATGGGTGCAGGTTGCGGGTTTACCTGCGCTGGTGATGCAGGATGACGACAATGGTAAGAGATGCGACAGCACAATGTACACAATGGCGTACGTTGTGCTGTCGCGTCTGTACGCCAGAGGGGGTGGGAGGGAGAATCGCAAGAGGGAGGAGGGGTGCGAGTGAACGAACACACTCGCATGCAAACACGATCGTGGATGTGCCTGTGTTGTCACATTCGCGTTTGTGTTTGCAGACGAGGGTAAGGGTGAGGGGGTCATGAGGGGGAAGGCGCAAGGGATGCCATTGATGGATAGGCGAGGAGAGGGAGAGGGAGAGGACAAGGAGGGCGCAAAGGAGAGGGCACAAGGACATGGTGCAATCATAGATGAACTGGTCATGCCCAGATTTTTGAGAAAGGTCGCGGGCACGAGAGTGACGGCATGAGGATGAGGAGGGCGCGAGGGTGACAGTGAGGAGGGCGCAAAGGAGAGGGTGCAAGGGTGACAGTGTGAGGGCACAGGGGAGAGGACGCGAGAGAGAGGACAAACATGACCTTGCCATGCAGATGCGAATGCGAACGCACTGTGCATTTGCGTTTGCATCTGCATGGTGAGGCTGAGTCGTCGTCATGTTATCGTCGTGAGGTGGGTGGGTGAGGTATTGCGGGTGATGCGTTGTCACACATGGTGGTATGGTCATTTGGGTGAAGTCGTGGCGACAGTGACAAAAACAAACGAAAACGAGCGCGAACGCAACGAATGCTTGCGTTCGTGTTCATTTTCGTTTGAAGGGAGTTGTCGTCATGTACCTGTACCTGAGCAGTACCCTACCTGTGACATTCCCTACCCAAACCTTTCCTCAGGTCTAACACGTCATCAGTGCAACTGGAGGGCTGGAGGATCAGAGACGGTGTATTCGGAGCTTGGGCTGACAGATGGGGCCTTTGCGGTGGGATTGCCACCTGATGAGTATGTAAGCGGAAATTGGGCCTCGAAAAAAAAAGTTGAGGGGCGAAAAAAAAAGTTGAGGGGCGAAAAAAAAAGTTGTGGACCGAATAAAAAAGTTGGGGCCTACCGAATAAAAAAGTTGAGGGGGCCAAAAAAAAGTTTGTATTTAATTGGGGTTTACAGCTCCATATAGGGACAACTATGACGAAGAACAAACGTCACGAACCCGTGTCTGATATAAATACAGTCCACTCAGCCCCCTCTTCGTCGCAGCAACTCGAACCATGTCCAACATCCAAGCTAACAACACCTATTATCTCACCAACCTCAAGGGAGGGACCTGCATCGATCTCTCCGGTGGTGACAATGTTTCCAGTAAGTCGTGTCGTGTTCAGCTCGCGAACGAATCTCCCTCTGACGCACGCCCCTAGTCATCGGTTACGGGTTCCACAATGGACCCAATCAGTCGGTACGTTTCCAAATCCACGAGGATCGCAGTCGCTGACCGTCATTACGACGCAGTGGACCTTTGAGAGCGCTAGCGGGGACAAGAACTTTAACCTCAAATCCGCGGGGAGCGGCCAGTACCTCTCCATCAGCGGCGATCTGGGAAACGGTCAAAAGCTCGTTGCGGGGCAGACTCCGTATTCGTGGCACGTCGAGGACGAGCCGGGTATGGACGGTGTGAGGTGGGTTCCGAGTCGTCGATCGACTTTTTTTTTTTTTTTTTTGCGCTGATCGTCGTTGGACGATGGTAGACTCTCGCCAGCGGGTAACACCAACTATAGTGCCGACCTTGCGGATCATGGGAGTTCGACGCCTGGTACTGCTGTTCAACTGTGGGAGCGTTGGGGAGGTGAGAACCAGGTCTGGAAGGTGCAAAAGGTTCAGTAAATCACATTCTCGGTGAATGCGTGAGTGTAGGAATAGAGGTAAAGCGTCATTTTTGCGTGTAAGCAATGTATTCTTTTCTTTTTGGTCATAGTACTCCCCAGTGGCTGGCGACCTGAAGGCGGTGTCGATTCTATGCACATTGATGTTCAAGAGAGAAAAATGGACTGGCAGATACCAGGCGCTCAACGACGTATGGCCAGTGAAGTATTCCAGTTTTAGCGTCAAAGAATACCTCACCAGTCGCACGTTGTAACCCATGTCATGGTCACGGTGATAAGAGTATAGTTGCATGAATCCATGTCGCGGGTCCTTGTGCATGGTTAACTTATCAGCTACACCATTGACATACGAAACAACAGCACGTCGAGTTAGCGAGACAGATCGGTCGTAGTTGTCTTGATGGTCGTAACGAGAAAGACATAAAAAAAAAGTAGAGAACGGAAGGCGACTCCAAGCGGCCTTGGTTTGTACTAAATTCTCTCAGCCTCACCCAAACACCCATTCTTCCCACACCGATGTACACCACAACGTTCAGCTCATGGCCGAGCTTGTTCACGTCGTTCTTCATCAAGATCCCCCTACAGGCGGGTGTATTCAATAAGTAAATTTCTTGCTCGTCACCTTGGCAATGTCTTGCTCGAACGTTGCCCGCCACCCCAGTTCCAGCTTCGACATCGTACAAGACAAAGGGGCAACTCACGAAACTTGTTTCCCCCTCGTCCACACACCACAAGATGTCATTGATGCGATCGCATGTACAATTAGGAAGCCTACTAGCACAAGTCCATGTCCGTTTCAACCGCCCACAAAGAACAATAGGTAAAAGGGCTATTCTTGACCGACATGGCTTAACCATTTCCTGCATTCATCCAGTTCCATCTACAGCCCATCAGCCCACATGGGCATGGAATACTACAATGCCACTCACGTCGGAAAGCTGAAGCACATCTCTGACATCCAAAATGACGTCGTCTACCAACTCCGTTGCTTCAAAGAGATGGATCTGTGACGACGTTGGCTCGATATCGCTGGGGGCAGACTCAGAAACTGGTGAAGCCTTGCATTTACAGACGCTGGCCTCCGCTTCCGCTTTAAAGTGACCCATCAGGGCAGAAATCAGGCCTTCAATGAGCGCTGCCGCTGTAAGCAACGTGATCGGATATTGTAACATATCTGGTTCTAAAAAGACGTTTAGACATCGGAGCTCTGCCGTGTTCAGTGGACACTCACCAAGAAGCGATTCGAACAACTTGTCCCAAGTCACCCTCTGAACGACCGCCCAACCGTCTCGGATCGGTGCAGTCGCCTTACGCAATGTAGGCAACGCAATCCAAAGCTCATCCATGACACCTTGCGGTGTGCAGCTCCCCAGCAAGAACTGAAATGTGTACAGGATATCACGTTGCGCGAGCTGGGCACCATCGAATCAGCACTTTCCACCAACGCAGGCCATCTTATACTCACTTCAAATGCGTTATGAGTCATAGCATAGGGCGCCATTTCGATAAACTCGGCAGCGTATACTGGACCGAGTGGTGGGAGGCAGTCACGATGAAGCTAATCACGATCGAGTTGGCTTCCTGCATGAAACAGTAGACCAATCTCTACTCACCTTGACACCCAATGCCATGCATGCAACCCCGAGAGCCCAAACACCTTGTTTCCAATTGGTGTCCTCATGGTCTTCAGAGGACTCCGGTTCGAAACGGTCGTGCTTGGATGCCTCTCTCCAGTACTCGACCTTGTCGGGAAGAAGAAAGTATCTATGAAACAACTGTGCCGCGTGAAACCTTGTCTGGCGAGAGTTGGTGAGTTGGTCGTATAAATCGATTCCGAGGTGACGTTTATCCCCAGACGACTGCTCGCTCGGTACCGGTCCCTTTGGGAGTTTCTACAGCCAAAGTAAAGAACACGCATCGATCCACCTGAACGTTTATCGTACCTTGAGTATCCACCTCGTAATCTCCTTCCGAAGGTCATCCGCGATACCGAATGCATTGGTCCAAATGTCCCGGGTGACAAATTGATGTTGCTCGGACGCGATGTTCACGCTCGGCACCTGGTCCCAGCTTTCCTGGGACTCGGTGGCAGAGCGTGTGCTCTGGTCTTCCCATTGACCACGGTCATCACTCGAGTCGGACGTGCTCCCGCTGTCTCGTCGGGGAAAGGCTGAATCAGTTGTAGATGTTGGCTTGAATCGCTCCGCGCGTTTCTCGTCGCAAGCGTTGAGACCATCCCGTTTGCGTTCCGCGCGTTCCCTAAGGAGAAAGGCCCCGAGACGATCGATCGCGTGGTCTTCGGCGCATCGGACAAGTGTAGGTGCAAGATCTTGAGGTGGTGCGATGATAGGGACTGGGGGGATCGAAGGAATGTTCAAGGATCGGTTACGATAGATTGCGATTGTTCGAGCCAGAGGATTCGCCTTCGACCGAGCATAGTCCGCGGAAGTGGGGAGTGGTGTACTCGGAAGCGTCGGTGGATAATCCTTGTCGGCGCACGGTCTGGAAGTCGGCGAACTCAGAGGAGAAGGGTAATAAAGCGGATCCTACAGGAGAATGACGCATATATGCACATTGGTGAATGCACTTTTTATATGGATGGTGATGATGAACGTACCGTTTGATCATTTGAGCATGCAGAGACTTCTGATCTCAATGACCGCGCGCGTCGTATGCTTGCAGGTTCGGTGGCTTGGTATTGCGGTTCGACAGTCGTATTGCTGGCACAGGAAATATGGGACACGGTTCGATCGAGTTTTAGTTTCTTGGATTCCGGGGGACAATCGATCGAGGAACGACGACGCTTCAAGCAACCATCGAGCGTAGCCTGAGGCGGGTAAGACACTTTGCGAGAAGGCATCTTGAAGGGGACACCGTCCTTTCCGTTTATTTCGCTGTTAGCAACTGTGGCATCGCGCGGTCTATCGACCTCGGTTCGGCGTGCAGAGGGGTGCTCCGGTTGGTTCGATATGGCCAAGTCGAGGACAGTAGGACTAGAAAGAAGGGCTTTCCTGCGAGAAAGAGGTACAAGACCCTTTCGAGTCGACACGCGTTTGATCTCATCGACCTTGTCGAGGATTCTCGTTTGTCCGTTCATCGCATGCGCACGCTCGTCGAAAGGTCCTTGAGCAGCAGCCTTCGAGGAGCTACTTTCGGATGTATATTCGAGGTGACCTTGGCCATGCATATCAGCGGCCATGTTGGTCCAAGTGGGAGGGGATTCTCGTGTTTGATGCTTGGGAGTTGGTGAGTGAGAGGAAGAATGATCGAATGGCGTCGTGGTAGGAAATATAAATGCATCATCGTCAAATAGTGCTTTGACCCGCGATTGTCCACCGCCGTCACGCTGGCAAGACAAAAGCTGGCCCGTCGTCACGTCCGGACAGCATGACATTGGTAGGGTCGAGGATGGACATGGCAAGGAAGAGTCCGGAGGGATCGTGCCAGGGGATTCCCATTTTTCGGCGTCGCCATTGTTATTCGGAGTGAGCTTGGGCCCATATTGTATCATGACGTCCGTTTCAAGGTCCGGATATTCGGAGGCAAGAAAATCATTTCGTTCGATCGTACAAAAGGCATGTTCGTCCACATCGACGCTGACTAGTTCTCGGCGAGTATCGAAGGTGCGCAGCGACCCTTGATATGCAGGATTGGACCAGTGAGAATCTGGATAACCGGAATTGTAGCGAGACCTTGGCATAGAGAGAGATTAGGTGAGCTTATGTAATTGATTGCGGTATGCAGGCCTAACATTAACCATTCCCTCTGACGGAGGAAATGAAACACCGCTATTGTTTCCGAGATGGCGTGTCGGGTCGCACACGAATTGCAGTGTGCAACCCCGCGCTCGCAAAGCTCGTGCTCTGAGCGCAACCTACTCACTGTATTCCGCGATATCTGCGACTGGTGTAATCAATTCTCGCTGTCCAAAACCGTTTGCGGCATCGTCAAGCAGCTGTACGAGAGTCCCCTGAGCCTGTCACCCTTGCATGCATTTTGATTGCATGTCGTTAGGCGCGTGTTCCTTGGACGTTTAGAGTGATTTACGACCTGACGCACGTGTACGTGTTGAAGAAGACACTTGGTCAGTACTACGAGGCGCTCGGATATGCATTTGGTCTCCTAGGGTCCAAACCACACAGAATATGTTACAATGGGAATAACCTGTCGATTGGACCGGAGACGCTGCTCGATCGGCACTGTAATCATCTCGATTTGCATGCATGCAATCCACTTGCTCAAACATGGTACGTCAGCACGGAATCGCAGATGCCGAGGAGTTCGGATGCGGGTGGTGCGACACGTTAATGGTTAAGCTGAAAAGTTGGCAGGGGAAAACTGGATCAAGAAAGGAAAAACTACATGGTGCATTTTTAATGTACTTTAGTCTTGGTATGCGATATGGACGTTTCCTCAAACCAATCGAACTGACAGCCCTAATCGCTTTTGAATGTTGAGTACATCCTTGCCGCCTTGTTCTCTTGGAACGCGTTTAGTCTCGCCTTCCAATTTTGATAACAGAGTAAGAGAGCATTCTTTCTCTTTCTCGCCCGATGCTTCGGCAGGTTCAAACTAGGACCAGACACAAGTCCACATCACCCACAGAAAAAGAAAACATGAGTATGAATACCCCTACCTTGCGCTTGACCCCATGGATCTTTTTATCCCCCTCGAGCTACTTATCAAACTTGCCCATACTGGCCATACTGATACGAGTAGAAAACGCCAAGGTACGGCCGATATCCTGTTTACGCTGTTCGTGCTCCTACTGTGCACCCTGTGCGCGTGCCATATTTTGCAGCCGTTGACGCTCGTTTTCGCGATGCGTGCTTTGCGAGCGGTCCGTATGTGTTGTACGGGATCAAAATCGACGGCCGCGTCGGGCTTGACTTGGTGTATCCACTGTGCTTCTGCCTGTTTGTTCTTTCCGCCGCATCCCCATCTGTTCACCCATTCCTGGCGTTCTTCGTCCTAGATGGTTTTGGAGTGGCGGGTTTTATGGATGCCTTTGGAGGCGGCAAAGCGTCTCCATTTAATAAGAGGTTTAGGTGTGGGAAAAGGTTTTGCGCGGAGGTAGGAGGAGGTTGGTGGGAGGAGGGCCAGGGTTGGGTTGGGAGGACGTAGGGGGGCGGCGAAGACGGATTGAATGGCATCGCTGGCGATGGATTGCAAATATTCGAGGTTAGCTCTGTCTGTGCGGGTGGGTTGGTATGAATGTGGGAATGAAAATGAGAACGCGCGTGTAACTTTCGTAGTCGATCGGGTTTACGCCTGTGAGGGTCGACATCGAGGTAGTCTTTTCCGACGGTGTTGGATTGGCTGGTTGGTATGATGAGGATGAGAAAGGCGAAACTGAGGATTGGATTGGGCTTACATATTGGCTGTGTGGGATGCGAGGAAGTGGGATATATTCAACATCGAGGAAGATGGTGACCACGTGACCATGGCAATCTACGCTTCAACTTATTTGGGTGCAACCTGCATCTTGGCTTCACTCACGAGGCATGGCTTTCTGAATCTTTGCGCCTTCTGTTCATGTCGAATTACACATATTTACAGATTCGTGCTACTCCGAAACCTTGGTTTACAGATGGGCCGTGTGAGTACTCCAAAATCTAGCATCAATGACAATAACACACGTGGCTACCTATGTATCAAGTTAGTATCACCGGTGTACTACTCAGCTTAATTGCATCAAGGAACGCGATGGCTTCTTGTCTACGCGCCACACTGGGAATTGGCCGATCTGCGTGCCCCTCGGAAAATCGGTGCGCTTTCCACAAACCATCGAGTCAACATCGAGAGTGCTAGTACTTATTAATATGCAAACACTAGAAATTTAGATGGTAGTATAACTGGGACTCGTACGTGCAACATTTACCCCTCCTTCGAGTTTCGGTCAAGTCGTTGACGCACCCAAGGATAGTAGTTGCAAGATTCAGATGCCAAGGAACCAATCTGGAAAATGGTGTTCAATCTGTGCGCGCCCGGCCGGGCCCGGTCGCCTACCTGACCCACTACACGGTGGGTACGTAAGTAAAGTTGACGGAATGTGAAACGTAGGGTGACAGTTGTCGTGACACGCCGTCGTCGTACACTGACAGCTTGACCATGGGGCATGACGCACCCAAGTGGGTGGGGGTAGCATATAACAAGGTTGAAGTCGCTTCTACCTTGTCTTTCGGGTCTTACACTGACCGGACGGCATCCAGCCCGCTTCTATCAGTCTGACGTGCACTGACTTGGAAGCCTTCGAATCCTTGTTCTTCTTCCCTCTAGGTTTCCACCCCTTTCGCGCATGGCTGTGCGTGTCACCACTGCCTTTCTCCCGACAATGTCGACCGCGGTGTCCATACCAAGTAATGGCAAGCGGAAACGGCTCGCGCGTTTCAACCTCAATTCGGAGAGCCGGCGTCTTTTCTCGACACCGGTCAGAATCTGGAGATGACGAAGCTCCCCAACAAGGTCTGCCCCATTTTACGCTTGGTTTGAGACAGAATGAGTGTTTCAGGATTGTTCAGTTCTTTAGTGTTGTGATCAAAAGTGTAGTGATTCTCATAAGCATCATGATATTATACTGTTACAAGCTCATATGAGTAGTTATCAAAGTGTGTAGTCAAAACATTCTGTCCACTGCTCCCTATGTACAAAATGACTGATAACTGATATTGAATTGGATAATCTGAGTGCTGAAAACCATGATAGTTGGAGGCAAGCAGAGCGAAGATCTCAGGTAATAGTGTGGTATCCAAAGAAGAGGGGCACCAGATATACTTCGGAGCCAGCCATCATTGTGGAATCTCCATGTACATGGGTTGCAATGAGCATGCTGCAAATAGAAGATGTGTAGTGACTTGGAGGACACTGGATATTGGGGATAATGGACATCCATGATAGGCCCTGTCTTGGCATCCCAAATCCACAACATATTGTCCCTCAACCCAGAGATGTGTTGTAGGATTTGCGATACGATTACTATAACACTGGACACTTATCTTATCTTATTGGGTAGCATCTCACATGACGACCCCCACAGCTAGGCTTAGGGTCTAGGACTGCACCTAGACTGGTCATGTGATGTGACATTATTGTAGGGCCTGGAGTCATGACCTCATCAGTCTAGGCTATGACATCATCAGTGATGTCATGCCTCATGGTAACTGCATGGACACCTCATGTTACCCTTATCATAGTATTCCCACACTGGCCCTATAGTATAGGAGCCTCCCCTAAACCCATCACCTTTCACTATATATATGCAGACCCCTCCTGTACTTATCCCTTAGTTCTATTCACTTGTATCTTGCCTGGTTCCCTATGTCTGAACTGCCTGAGATACCAAGTGAGTGCTCTCCCACATTTCTTGCTGGGTTATGCTATCCCATTACGAAAGGCACTTGTTGTTGAACCCTTCTCCCTCCTCGTTGGCCTATCTATTGGCTAGATGCCACCCTTGTCATCATCGCCAGCAGGAACCTTCCTGCAAGGCGGATGGAGTAGCCTCATTTGCTATTCCACTCCATTTGAAACAGAGTAAATGAAAGAAACAACTAAAGTTGGGCAATACCTAATCTAGGCATTGGGCAACCTCTGCGATGGTGTAGACAGTACGAGATCGGGTGTTCAACCAGACGTGGATGAGAACGTGGTAATCGGCGACGAGGAAATTGATGGTTCCCAAGTATAGCATAAATGTTTTATCAATAATGAGTGTGCAGTAATGGGCACGAAGACAGCAAGTGCA
Organism: Hemileccinum rubropunctum; assembly: GCA_038089535.1. Classification (NCBI taxonomy): domain Eukaryota; kingdom Fungi; phylum Basidiomycota; class Agaricomycetes; order Boletales; family Boletaceae; genus Hemileccinum; species Hemileccinum rubropunctum. Next base: position 5,821 of record JBBPLC010000442.1, on the reverse strand, counting down.
GAGTAGGATTGAAAGTAACAAGAGTGGTAGACAAGTGAACAGGCCCCTAAGTAGGAGAGTATTCAAGTGAATAGGACTGAGGAGTAGACAACAAAGGGAGAGGGTTTATATATGTAAGTACAGGGTGTTTAGGGTAGGTTGTCTGAGTCCTAAATGATTAAGGGCCAGTGTGAGAAGGAGAACAGGAGGGAAACATAAGGTACCCATGAGGATGGCAAGAAGTCCACATGGGAAGAAAAAAGTGTCCTCATGGAAAAAGAAGATGGAGATGAAAGACATGAGGCATGATGCCATAGTGACATCATGGGCTAGGCCTCAGGTCACGTGTGCTGGTCACGTGACTTTGAAAAATGGGAAGAAATCATTAAGTCCAGAAGTAAAGAAAGGTTGAAAATGTAGCACATAGGTCCTGAACTATAACACCATTACAAGATGATGTGGTTTCCATCAGGCAAAAATCCAACTGACCAGATTGAACTAGCATGTCTGTTGAAGGGACTAGCCATGACAGACCCTGTCTTAGCATCCCAAATCTACACTGTATTGTTGGAAGACCCAGAGATAACACACTTTCCATTAGACAAAAACACAACTGAACTGACTGCAGAAGTGTGTTTTTTGAAGGGCCTAGTGATGACAGACCCTGTCTGACAAAACTAAATAATGGACAGGAATGCCCTATGCTCAGCCACTGCCTAGGTGGGTGAAAACAACTGGTATTCACCTAAGTAATGGGTAGGCATGCCCTATGCTATAGTACATTAGCTAAAAGTATAAGTCAAGTAAAAAGTATTCACCTCAGCCACTACCTAAGGTGGGCAAAAATGACTGAGGTGCCTATAAGTGAGATCAAGATATATATACTATGAGCAAAGGAATACTCATATTATGTCATCAGTAATGATGTGTTGATGAACCTGAAGGAAGATAATAATATGATGTAATAGAAAAGTGAACACTAAAAGTTTGAGTGACAAAAGGTTATACCATAGAAGCACTTCTGACTGTTCCAATCTTTCTGAGTCCAGAAAGGTGCAAGAAAATTCTGGAAGTGATTCCAGTGGTTCTGAGCTTGGAAGAGTGCAGGAAAAACTCAGAAGTGGTTCTGAGTTTGGAAAGGTACAGGAAAGTTGTTATAGTTTGGGCTGTAATACTGCCACTTACCGTTATGTTCTCTGTTTCTCCTTTTCCTAGACTTACCATTTCTACTTTTAAGGTCACATGACTAGTTCCCACCATCATGTGACTTGGCCACATTTTATCTTATCTATTGTACCTTAGGGTCACATGATTACTCACATGACTGCAGGCCTGGACTTTGCTTAGATTCATGACATCATCTGATGTCATGCCTCATGGCTACCACATTCCTTACATTAGACTTGCCCTAGAGTACACAGCTTGGTCCATGCACTCTAGCTAGACACTATTTAAGTAGATAGCGATGTGACTGGTATCCCTAGTCTTATTTATTTATTCTATCCTCCATTATATGGGGCTTAGCAATACTTGAATACTGCTCACCATTTCTCTCTTTGCCAGTTAGCCACCATTATTGGGCTTAATGATATCACACTGGTCATTAACGTCTTCCTTGTTGTCTCTTCCTCCATCATCAACATACCAACAACCACCATCAACAATCACCAATGGCTATATTTATCTTCATTCCATATCTTTTGCACTAACATATGAAACAGGATGAGAAGAACAACTAAAGCACAATACCTAATCTAGACGTTGGGTGACTTTGGTGACAATATGAACTTGATGAGTCCTAATGTCGAGCCAGATGTGGACTAAGATGTGATAATCAAGTATGAGGAAATTAACAGTGCCCAAGTAAATCATGTACTAGGGCAGATAGTGACAAGTGTGCGTTAACAATGCATGGGAGATGGCAAATGCAGAGTAGATTGAAGTAAGTAAGAAGAGTAGTAAACAAGAGAACTGGCCCCACAGGTGGAGAGGATTCAAGTGAATAGGACTGAGGAGTAGATGACAAAGGGAGAGGGTTTATATATGTAAGTATGGGTAGTTTAGGGTAGGTTGTCTGAGTCCTAAATAGTTTAGGGCCGGTAGAGAAGCTGAGACATGAGGATAACATAAGGTAAATGTAACGGAGTGGAATGGCAAACGAGGCTGCTCCATCCGCCTTGCGGAAAGGTTCCTGCTGGCGGGGACAATGAGTGGCATCTAGCCAATAGATAAGGCCAACGAGGAGGGTGAAGGGTTTGACGATGAGTGCCTTTCATAACGGGATGGCATAACCCAGCAAGAGTGTGGGGTAGAACACCCACTGTGTACCTCAGGTAGTTCGGACGTGGGGAACTGGGCAAGATACAAGTGAATAGAACTAAGGTAAATACAGGGAGGGTCTGCGGTATATATATGTAAGGGTACGGTTTAGGGGAGGCTCCCTGTATGCGTGAGGGCCGGTCTATAGTAAGATGACTAAGGTAACATGAGGTGTCCATGCGGTTACCGTGAGGCATGACATCACTGATGATGTCATAGCCTAGACTGATGAGGTCATGGCTCCAGGCCCAACGATGACATCATGTCACGTGACCAGTCTAGGTGCGGTCCTAGACCCTAAGCCTAGCTGTGGGGGTTGTCATGTGAGATGCTACCTGATAAGATAAGATAAGCATCCTAGTGTTATAGTGGTCGTGTATTGCGAATCCTATAACAGTAAACACAAGGACAGTGAGAAGTCCATGTGGGAAAAGAAGTATACTCATGTAAATGGAACAACGGAGATGAAAGACATTGAAATGGGGTAAACGAAGAAGAACAACTAATGTTGGATGACACCTAATCTAGGCATCAGGCAACTTCTGCGACAGTGTGTATGGTTTGAGTGCGGATGTCTAACCAGATGTGTACGAGGACGTGGTATTCGAGTACAAGGAAGTTGACAGTGCCCAAGTAAATCATGTACTTGGCACAAAACAATGAGTGTGTGGTAACGGGCACAAAGACGGCAAATGCAGAGAATGGAATTGAATAGAAGTAAGAGTGGTAGACAAATGAACAGGCCCCTAAGTAGGAGAGTATTCAAGTGAATAGGACTAAGGAGTAGACAACGAAGGAAGAGGGTTTATATATGTAAGTACAGGGAGTTTAGGGTAGGTCATCTGAGTCCTAATCTATTGAGGGCCGGTGTGAGAAAGTGGACATGAGGAAAGTGCAAGATAGCCATGAGGACGGCGAGAAGTCCATGTGGGAAGGGAGAAGCATCCTCATGGGAAAGGAGACGGAAATGAAAGACATGAGGTATGATGTCATGATGATATCATGGGCTAGACCTCAGGTCACATGAGAGATCTCATGGTCACGTGCGTTAGTCACGTGACTTCGAAAAATGAAAGGAAAACATTAAGTTCAAAACATGAAGAAAGTTTGAACATGTAGCGTATAGGTCCTGAACTATAACAGACATGAGGCATGATGTCTGATGACATCATGGGCTAGGCCTCAGGTCACATGAGGGGTCTCACAGTCATGTGCACTGATCACATGACTTCGAAAGTGAAAAGAAAATGTTAAGTATGAAAATGAGGAAAAGTGAGAAACATAGCATATAGGTCCTGAACTATAATAATGTACTTGTACCATATCTATTCACTTGTTCCTTGGCAACACTTCAGATGCTCCTAGCTAAGGGCATCCTTGTTTGGAGTTGGTTCTGCCTTGTTTGCTGTTCCACTCTGTTACAAAAGTTCTTGAAGTGATTCTAGTAGTTCTGAGATGCTTTCAGTCCAGAAGTTCAGAAGAGCATGGGAACATTCTGGAAGTGGTTCTGGAATATTGGTTCTGATGTGGAACTTGGAACTAATAGGAATGCACTGGAACATCTATTCTGGTGTGTACATTTTGGAATGATCTGGAATGACTATGGTTCAATACTGTCACTGTTTCTGCATCTTAAATGCACACTGTTTTGTCATAAGACCTGGAGATAATGTGCTTTCTGTCAGGTGAAAACCCAACCAAGTTGACCTGATCAGTGTGTCCATTGAAGGACCCAGTGACAATGAACCCTGTCTCTGCATCCCAAATATGCACTGTTTTGTTGTAAGGCCTGGAGATGATGTATTTTTCATCAGGTGAAAACATAGCTGATTTGACCACAGAAGTGTATCCTTTGAAGGGTCCAGCAATGACAGTCCCTGTCTCAGCATCCCAAATATGCACTGTTTTATTCCTAGACCCAGAGATGACATGTTTTTCATCAGGTGAAAACCCCACCAATAAAACCAAATCACTGTGTCCTCTTATAATGCTCTGCAATAATGATGTGAGGTCAACATCATTTTTCTTTCAAATGATCTCCCTGAGTTTATGACTGTACACACATCAAATATATGATCTCTCTTCTCACATTGGCACTGCAGAGACATATAAGTGCAGTATGCTCTGAAAAAGCACTCCCTGAAAAACCATCATGAACTTGACAATCTCAGATGCAAGATTAGCCAACTCCTGGTTGCTATTCTATTAAATCATCAATTCATGAAAAATCTCACAGGAATGGAGATTGATCTATACCTGATACCATTATTCTAGTGTTTTCATGGCTGGTTTGGTCACCTTGTCTTTACCCACCAAACTCAGTGCCTCCAGCCAAAAGAGCAATTGAGAACACATGAAAAAGTTGATATTAGGGAGCCAGGCAATGTCAGATGGCTTTGTGTCCAAAAAATGGAGATGATTTGCAAAATGTTGACAAGAATATGCAAGAGACTATTACAGTTATTCTATTTACTCTCATGCTTACTCCTTTTTGTCCTTATTGTTCTTTTCACTTTCTCTTTATTTCCCATGAATAACTTCTTCTCCACAGCCATCTCCCTTATGATAGTGAGTATTCCTACATTTCATTACATTCCATAGTCTTCTGTCTTCCCACACCAGAGCTATATATACCTCATCAATTATCATGTAATCTTTACTCTTGATTTGCACAATACATTGCACCTTTCTTGTGTCCTCATTATTCCTCACAACCTTGATCTTGAAACTAGATGAGAAAACTACTAAGAGCACTACACCTAATCTAGGTGTAGGGCAACCTCTGCGACAGTGTGGATGGTATAATTGTGGGTATCTAGCCAAATGTGGACTAGAACATGAAGATCAGTGACTAAGAAGTTGATGGTGCCCAAGTAGAGTATAAAATGTATATTTTGAGTAAGCATGCGATAACAGGCATGACAACAACAAATGCAAGGGTAGAGGAAGATGATGAGTTGTTCATGAGCTCAATGTTGAAAAAAGTAGGTAGAGTGGTATTTGGGAAGTATCCAGCCCCTAAGGTGGAGGGGAATACAAATGAATAGAACTAAGGAAAAGTAGATGATGAGAGGAGGCGGGTTTATATAGTGACTAGCAATAAGTTTAGGGTAGGTTGTCTGAGTCCTAAATATTTTAGGGCCAGTCATAGATAAGAAACATGAGGGGAACACAAGGTGAACATGAGTATGGTGAGAAGTCTGTGTGGGAATGAAGCATACTCGTGTGAGCAAAAAGATGGAAATGAAAGACATGAGGCATGACGTCATAATGATGTCATGGGCTAGGCCTCAGGTCATGTAAGAGGTCTCATGGTCATGTGCACTGGTCATGTGACTTTGAAGATAAAAAGAAATTGTTAAGTGTGAAAATGAATGAAAAGTGAAAAACATAGCATATACAGTGGCTCAAATAAGTGTCCCAATGTTGGGCCATTTTGGAAAGACTTGACATTTGCAAGAGAACTAAAATGCATCAACTCTGATACTTGCAGAGCCATTAATAGCCTTAACTCCTGCCCAGA
>JBBPLC010000441.1:0-21567 GCA_038089535.1 Hemileccinum rubropunctum | reverse complement strand
TGGGAATAAAGAAGTGTTCTCATGGGAAAGGAGACGGAAATGAAAGACATGAGGCATGATGTCATGATGATATCATGAGGCTAGGCCTCAGGTCACATGAGAGGTCTCACAGTCACATGCACTGGTCACATGACTTTGAAAATGAAAAGAAAATGTTAAGTTTTGAAAAGTAGAGAAAAGTGAAAATGTAGCATATAGGTCCTGAACTATAACACTACCCCCCATTCACCAGATTCGAGATCTAGTCGAGAATCAGTAAATTCAGGATAGAAGGGACTGAAAGGGTGAAAGAGAGATGTAAACTCAAGCTCAGAGATGCCCTGAATAGGATGTGAGGCATTTGGATGAGCAGTGTGGAACTCTATGATTGCATCCTGCACATGTTTTAAATTAGCAGTGGGTTCCCAGGTGCAATCCACCTCGTTCCATCCTGTAATGGAGTGGAATGGCAAAGAACCAACTCCTAATGAGGGCGGCCTAGCCTCTAGCTAGGATGGCCCAAGTGTTGCCTAGAACGATAAATAACGACAAGGACCCGATAATGGTGGTCAACTGGGCAAAGGAAAGGATAAGCGGTACTCAAGTGTACTCAGGCCCCACTTAGTGGAGGGTAAGACAAATGAATAAGACTGGCTAACCCAGTCGCATTGCTACCCTATATATACTACTACAGAAGAGTGCACAGACCAAGCTGTGTACTCTAGAGTAGGTCTAAAGTAAGGAATGTGGTAGTGGCGAGGCATGATGTCATAATGACATCATAGATCTAGGCATAGTCCAGAGTGGCCTGTAGGCACATGATTGTGGGAACTAGCACATGCCCCTAAGATACAATAGATAAGATAAATGATGGCCAAGTAACATGATCATGGGAAGTGGTCACATGACCTTGAAAGCAGAAATAGTAAGTCTGAATAAAGGAGAATCAAGGGAATATAATGGTAAGTGGTAGTGTTGTAGCCTGAACTACAACCCATGCCTTCCAGTGGATGAGGTATTGTAGTTTCCCACAGTGAAGCCTCGACTGGATGATGCAATTGACTTCATATTCTTCATGACAATCTTCTGTCACAGTTATAGGATCTGGTTTAAATATGGATTGTCTGTCCAGCGGGGCTTTATAGGGTTTTATGTGGGAAATGTTGACAGTAGGATGAATAGATATGGAGGAGGGAAGGATGAGGGTGACAGCATTAGGGAGAATGGCAGAGATACAACAAGGGCCAAGGAATTTTTGTATAAGTTTATGTGCAGGGTATGGGAGGGAAAGGTGTTCAGTGGAGAGCCATACAAGATCTCCAATAGAATAGTCAGGGGCTGACGAGCACTTGGATGTTTGTGTGTGTGACATCCAATTGCAGATTTTCTATAGTATAGAAGCAATCTTGTCATGTGAATGACCTTTAGTTTTACCAAACAACCCCCCAGGAGTTATAGTGGAGATTGTGGGCTCTGTTCCCATGTGTGGGGAGTAGTTTCACATATCAGAAAAAGGGGTAGTTCCTGTGGCAGTAGTGAGAGTATTATTGTGCATGAATTGTGCCATTTTTAGCCATGAGGCCTAAGTCTCCTGTTTTTTGGTGATGTAAGCACAGAGATATGCAATGCCTTCTCTATTGACCCATTCTGTCTGACCATCCATTTGAGAATGGTATGCCATGGAGAGTTTCTGCTGAATGCCAAGAACTTTGCAAAGTTCCTTGGTGAATTCCGAGACAAATTTAGGTCTCCTATCCAAGAGAATAGTGTTAGAAAGTCTGTGGAGACACCACACATGATCTCTAAATAGTGCAGCTAAGTCCGAAGAGGAAGTAGTTTTTAAGCAGGGGAATAAAACAATTTCTTTGGAAAAACGATCTACGACTACCCCGATAGAATTGAAGCTGTTAAAAAGGGGTAGTTCTGTGACAAAATCAAATGAAATATCTTCCCATGGGTGGGAAGGGACAGAAAGAGGCATAAGTTTGTCTGCTGGTGGCTTTGACAATCTCTTCATAAGGGAGCACACCTGGCAGTGATATATATAGAAAGTAATGTCTTTGGTAGTGTTGGGCCACCAGTAGAAACGTTTAATGGACGAAATGGTGTGGTCACAGTCAGGGTGATCAGCAACAGGAGAATCATGAAATAGTGAGATTAACTCAGTATGAAGGGAAAGTGGCACAAAAATAATGCTGTTCAAATTTCTGAAAAGTTTTTTAGAAGCATAGTAAATATAGTCATTGATAGCGTCAATGTCCAATCTGGCAGATTCTAAAGATAATTTAGTCTCAAAGTTTAGGGAAAGGGACATAAAAGAGATGGCCTTGACTCCAGTGGAGCCAAAACCCTTGTTGTTTCATTGTGACTCATTTAGAGTCTTTTCTTCTGTTAATGTGAGGTTTTCAATCTTTTCAATAATTAATTGTGCAATACAGTTGAATTTGGAAACATGAAAGGGTGAGTCAGAGTGGTTGAACAGAATTACACCAATTTCTCCCCTATAATTGGCATCAATGACTCCAGCCATGACATTGATTTTATATTTGAGGGTGAGGCCTGAACGTGGTGCAATTCTGCCATAGGTGCCAGAGGGGAGTTGAATCTTGACATGGGTGGAGATAAGGCATTGATCATGGGTTGGGGATGTCAAGATTCATGGATGCATACAGGTTGACGCCTGCTGCATCAGGGGAGCCCTTCAAGGGTAAGCAAGGGTCTAAAGAGGTTAATTTGACCAGAATAGATAAGGAGGAAGAATAGAGGACAGTAGAAGGGAAAATGGTGATGTTCTCATTTAGTCTGTTGACTGCATCGCCATGGTCTGGGTGAAGAGAGAGTGCATCGGCACAACCATTTGTGGTGCCTGGTTTGTAAATTAAAGTGTAGTTAAATTCTTGTAAGAGCTCATGCCAGCAGGCTTGCTGACCTGAGAGCATTTGCAGCTTTTTCCAATATTTGAGATTCTTGTGATCTGTCCAGATTTTGAAATTAGCTTTACTGATTAAATAATGTCACCACTCCTCAAGGGTGCTGATAATGGCTAGCAACTCCTTGTCATAGACTGGCTAGTTGCACTCAGCAGATGAGAATGAGTGTGAGAGGAAGGCGCAGGGGCGCCATGAACCATTCTCCCCTAGGACTGATAAGACCACGCTGGTAGTAATGTTGCTGGTGTCAGTCTCTATGCGCATGTCCTTCAAAGCATCAGGAAATGCAAGGAGAGGGGCTGTTGTAAACTATTTTTTGAGCATGTCAAACACATTTTGCTGTGCCTCCCCCCAGGTATATGGCACATTTTTTTCATCAGATCGTTGAGGGGGTGAGTGATTTGTCCAAAACTGTTAATGAAGTGATGATAATAATTACACAGGCCAAGGAAAGACTGAAGCTGCTTGAGTTTCGTGAGTGTAATGGCAAATGAGGCTGCTCCATCCGCCTTGCAGGAAGGTTCCTGCTGGCATGGACGACAAGTGGCATCTAGCCAATAGATATGGCCAACAAGGAGGGAGAAGGGTCCGATGATGAGTGCCTTTCATAATGGGATGGCATAATCCAGCAAGGAATGGAAGAGAGGACTTCCACTGTGGCTCTCAGGCAGTTCGGACGTGGGGAACAAGGTAAGAGACAAGTGAATAGAACTAAGAAATATACAGGAGAGGATTATGGTATATATAGGAAAGGTATCGGTTTAGGGGAGGCTGCTGTATCTATGTGAGGGCCAGTATAGAAGGGGAACATGCAGATAACATGAGGTATCCATGAGGTTACCATGAGGCATGACATCACTAATGATGTCATAGCCTAGACCAATGAGGTCATAGCTCCAGGCCCAACAATGATGTCATGTCATGTGACCAGTCTAGGTGTGGTCCTAGACCCTAAGCCTAGCTGTGGGGGTTGTCACGTGAGATGCTATCCAATAAGATAAAATAAACGTCCAAGTGTTATAGTAATTGTATCGCGAATCCTATAACAGTGAGCACAGGCCAGTCAAGAATGGTGTCGACTTTATTGTTCTGCATACTGACACCATTGGCAGATATGGTCATACCTAAAAAGTCAACTTTTTTAGCATTAAATATGCATTCTTCTGGTTTTGTCTAAGGTCGTTCTCATGAAGCCTATGCAATACTTCTTTTATGACCTTGGAATATTCTTTGTCAGATTTGTTTTTGGTGAAGATGCACATGTCATCAAGGCAGACAATAAACACTGAAATGGGAACAGAGGAACAACTAAAGCACAACACCTAATTTAGGTGTTAGGCGACTTCGGCGACAGTGTGGACAGTGCGAGTATGAACATCTAGCCAGACATGTATGAGGATGTGGTAATCAAGTACTAAGAAATTAATGGTGCCCAAGTAAATCATGTACTTGGCACAAAGCATGATGAGTGAGCAGTAACATTGCTCAGGAAACAGCAAAAGCAGAGATAAGATTAAACCACTGAGTCATTCACGAGCTCAATGGTGAAGAGTAAAGGTAAAAGGTACAGGAGTGGTAAACAAGAGAACTGTCCCCAAAGGTGAAGAGGATTCAACTGAATAGGACTGAGGAGTAGACGACGAAGGGAAAGGGTTTATATATGTAAGTGCAGGGTCTCATGGTCACATGCACTGACTTCAAAAAAGAAAGAAATCATTAAGTCCAAAAGTAAAGAAAAGTTGAGAACATAGTGTATAGGTCCTGAACTATAACAACCATGGTGTACATGTCGTTAAATATGTTGTTCATCATTTGCTGAAATGTGGGAGGAGAATTAGTCATCCCAAAATACATTACTACCAGTTTGTAAGCCCCCAGGGATATAACAAATGTGGCCTTCCATTCATCGCCTTCCTTGATGCAAACATTATTGTATCCCCACCTGAGATCAAGGCAGGTGAATTTGTCCACTCCTTTGAGACAGTTGACAAGGGCTAAAATAAGAGGAAGAGAATATGAGTTCTTGACAGTACCCTCATTTAAATATTGATAGTCCATTACAAGGTGTCTTTTGCCGGTTTTTATTGGAATAAAGAATCCCAGAGCCATTTAAGGGGATTTTGATGGGCAGATATAGCCCTTTTCTTGTTTGGATGCAATGAAGTTCCTGACTTCCTCTTATTCTGCATCAGATAAAGGAATGACTTGACCTTTCTTGGGCACAAAGTCCAGTTTTAGGTTGATTGCATGATCCCATGGCTTTCGTACAGGCATACATTTGGATTCTTCTTTGCTGAATATGTCCAAAAATTCATGGTACTGCTTGGGTACCTTTTCAGCAAGTTCTTCTTTGATAGAGTGGACTGCTGAGTTCCAGACTCCTTTGATTAGGCCAGCTGCATTGATAGTGACACAGTTTCGTGTGCAGTAGCTGAACTTAATTTCTTTATCAACCCAGTCAATTAATGGGTTGTGGCATTGGAACTAGTCGTAGCCTAAATAAATACAGTGAGTTCCTAGATTTGTAACCAAAGTGTCAACTCCTTCAGAGTGACCTTGGTATGAAAAGACAACTGAAATATAGTCCGTGATTGTTCCATGGGATGAGGAAGTCCCATCAGCATTAGTGATTGATTGTGGAAGAGATAATTTTGTAGTGGGAATTCCCAAGAATGTTACCCATTTTTTGTTCATGAAGGTCTAGACTGCTCTGGAGTCTAGGAGCACTTTTTCCGATGTTTTTTGCCATTTTTGGTTTTTCTGAAAGTAGACATCAGTATCGATATCAAATTCCCCTGCAGGAGAGATATTCCTGAGGGTAAGGTTAGGGTTAGAAGGTGAAACCAATAAAAAAGAAAATTTGTTTGTGACTGGAGAATTAAGCACACTATTTTTATCCTCCAGTGCTGCACTTCAAAGAGACACTCCTTCAGAGTCAGTATCATAACTATTAAGAGACAAAATGTTCAGTGAGTCATTGCCAACTGACAGACTGTCCATCTCCCCAAGTATAGCAAAATAATTATGAGAAGAAGAAAGACATGAAGAAGAATAAGAAGATGTTAGGTCTGTAGCCGAGTAGGTACCTTTCTCTACTTGGCCTTGCCTTTTCCCTTTAGTCCTTTGGCTGCAAGCTGACGTGCTTGGGACTTGAACATGTCCAGGTAATAGACCTGGGCCTCTTCAGTTATCCATGGGGGATTTCTGGAACCTTGGGCAGTCTCAGGGACTGTGGTGATGGTGGTGGTAGGTGCAAGGGGAATCTCGTGGAGGGGAGCAGGACATGGAGGGGTGTAGCGAGTTCAGCCAGTGACCAGGTCAAAGATAGGGCGGCCATGGGATTTGCGTGGTTCTTTGTATGCGCGGGAGAGGTGACCAACCTTGTTACAATTGTAGCAGGTTCTTGACTCCTGCTAGGTTGGTTGGACAGTGTGCATGTCCATCAGGGCTCCTCAGCCCAGTTGTGTACCCACTTCCATGAAGTGAGGCTTGAATTGACATTGTTGTGGCTGTTTGCTTCTTTCCAGCCACATTTTTTCAAACATCTTACCCATTTTGATTGCCTTTTCTTGCCACGTTTTAAGTGAGTCAGCATGGGCAGGGCTGCAGGTTAATAATTGAAAATAGATGTTGTAGTCTATCTGCTCCTTATAGAGGTAGAGGATGTTGTGGTTGTGTCTTGATAGGTCCACATCCTGCCAAAGAAGCTTGAATTGTTGTGTAAATACCTCTATCAGCATTGAGCCTTGCCAGAGGTTTGTGAGTCTGATATAAGACTCTTCCTTGAGAATGTCAATTTGAAAATGGCCCTCTACTTCCTTTTTTAACTCCTCCCAGGTCGGTCATTCCAGGGTGGAGTTCTTTTTTGATATTTCTTGAGGATGATCCTTGCAAACGACTTGGCTTTGCTCATTATTCAAAGAAGGATGGTGGCAGTTTGTTGTTGGTCATCTAGACCTCCTTGACATTGCACCCAAGTGGCGATCTTTACCCACCAGGGGTAGAATGTGATGCAGTTGCTGTCCCATGTGCCAGGATTGATGATGAGTTTGGTAGGCAGGGACAATGGTCTAGTTGTGGCTGCCTCGGTGAGTTGTTGCATTATTTGCTGTTGTGAGAGAAGAGATGCTTGAAGTAGTACAGCCATGTTGGCCATCATGTTGCAGATGTCGGCCCAGGTGACATTAGGGTCAACCGGAGGAGCAGCTTGCTCACCTTGTTGAGACATGGCTTACAAGAATTTGGACAGGCGGCAAAGAAGAGCTTTTGGGCAAAGGCAGGAGAGGGCGGCAAAGCAAGTGGTCTCAAGACAAATGTTTCAAGGGTTGCGATGGTATTTCCTGCATTGACAATGTGCAGAGATAGAAGCTGGAACAGGGAGGGGGGATGGGAGAGATGGCATGGGAAGAAAAGGTGGGATTTGGCAAGAGAATGCATTGGCATTGTTCAATAGGAGTCCACTCATGAACAGGGATGGGCTCAGGAAAATATTCCTGTTCAGGAGTGAAGATACAGATGGACTCGGGCACAGGCAAGACACAGATGATGCAGGTTGTGGCATAGAGATTGAGACCTGTTGTTGTTGAAAAGCTAGGTAATCTGTGTGAGCATGCAAGCACATAAGATGACAAAGGCAAGGGAGAGCTGACAGAATTGGCCTTGCAGCAGTCCTATTCAAGTGAAACTGGGTTGAACGACGAAACAAACAAACAAAGAAGGACAACACCTAATCTAGGTATTGTACGACCTCAGCAATGGTATGGACAGTACAGTGGCAAATGTCTAGCCAGATGTGGACTAGAATGTGGTAGTTGGTAACAAAGAAGTTTATGGTTTCCAGATAGAGCTTAAAACAAGGTATAACAGTGAGCATGCATTAATGAGCATGAGGCCAGCAGAGTGCAGAGACAAGGATAGGATTAGAGAAGAGTAGTACTCTAGTTATAACCAGCCCCTAAGGTGGAGAGGGATACAAGTGAATAGGACTAAGGAAAGGGTAGGCGGCAGAGAGGGATGGGTTTATATAGTGAATAGCAACAGGTTTAGGGTAGGTTGTCTGAGTCCTAAATAGTTTAGGGCTGGTTGAGAAGAGAGACATGAGGTGAATGCAAGGGAGACATGAGGACAGTGAGAAGTCCATGTGGGAATAAAGAAGTGTTCTCATGGGAAAGGAGACGGAAATGAAAGACATGAGGCATGATGTCATGATGATATCATGAGGCTAGGCCTCAGGTCACATGAGAGGTCTCACAGTCACGTGCACTGGTCACATGACTTTGAAAATGACAAGAAAATGTTAAGTTTTGAAAAGTAGAGAAAAGTGAAAATGTAGCATATAGGTCGTGAACTATAACACTAAGGTGGAAAGGGATACAAATGAATAGAACTAAGGAAAAGTAGACGATGAGAGAAGACAGGTTTATATAGTGACTAGTGATAGGTTTAGGGTAGGTTGTCTAAGTCCTAAATGGTTTAGGGCCAGCATAGATAAGGAACATGAGGAAAGTGCAAGGTGAACACAAGTATGGCAAGAAGTCCATGTGGGAATGAAGAAATGTACTTGTGTGAAAGAAAAGACGGAGATGAAAGACATGAGGCATGATATCATGGTGACATCATGGGCTAGACCTCAGGTCACATGAGAAGTCTCACAGTCATGTGCACTGATCACATGACTTTGAAAGTGAAGGGAAAGTGTTAAGTGTAAAAGTTAAAGGAGAAGTGAAAAATGTAGCATATAGGTCCTGAACTATAACAACCCTTACCACTGCCACAGGCACTTTGCCTTTCTCTGTCACACATAATTACCAACCTCACATGGGTATGGAGCCCACAACCTCCACTACAACTCCTGGGGGTCATTCACTAAAACTCTTGGTCAATCTCACAAGGAAATTGCTTCCACCTTGCAAAAACCCACAATCAGATGTTGCGCACACGAACATCCAAGTAATCCTCAGCTCCTTTGTATTCTATCGGAGACCTCATCTGGCTCTCCACCAACCATCTTTCCCTGCCATACCCTGCCTAAAAATTAACTCAAAAGTTCATCAGACCTTACTGAATTTCCACCATCCTTCCTAATGCTATCACCTTCATCCTTCCTTCATCCATTTCCATCCATCCCACCATAAATATTTCACACATCAAACCCTACAAAGCCCTGCAGGACAGTCAAAATGTATTTAAACCAGATCTACTGAAGACTATCACAAAGAATACAAACTCAACTGAATTGTCCAGTCTAGGCTTCATCATGGGAAATTACAATACCTCATCCACTGGAAAGGATGGGATGAGGTGGATTGCACCTGAGAACCTGCCATAAATTTAAAACACACACAGGATGCTATCAATGATTTTCATACTTCCCATCCAAATGCCCCACATCCTATTCAGGGTATCTCTGACAATGAATGCCTGTTCTTCTTTCACTCATTTGGTCCCTTCCATTCCAAATTCACTGATTCTCGGCTAGATCTCAAATCTGGTGAATGGGGGATAGTGTTATAGTTCACAGACCTCATGCTATGTTTTTAACTTTTCTTCACTTTTCATACATAACATATTTCTTCCACTTTCAAAGTCATGTGACTGTGAGACATCTCACATGACCTGAGGCCTAGCCCATGACATCACTATGACATCATGCCTCATGTTTTTTTTCATTTCTGTCTTTCTCTCATAAGTATGCTTTTTCCTTCTCACACAGACTTCTTGCCATACTCATATTCTCCTCATTGTTCCCTTATCTAACCCAGCCCTAAACACTTTTGGACTCAGACAACCTATCCTAAACCACCGGTACTTACATATATAAACCCTTCCTCTTTGTCATCTCTCTCCTTAGTCCTATTTATTTGTTCTCCTCTTCTACTAGAGGCTAGGAACTTCTCGAGTACTACTCTTCTTTCTTCATCAATCCTATTCTCTGCACTTGCCATTCTCATGCCTGTTACCACATGCTCTTGTATGATTCATATTGCATCAGTTGCCATCAAATTATTTGGCCTTATCGTCTTGGTCCACCTTTGGATTGATATTCCAATCTGTCAGTTCATTGTCATCACAGATCTTGTTATTCCCCTACAGTAAAGGGTAACATCTCATTTAGTTGTTTCAGTCCCATTACATGGAATGTCCTGCACTCTTCTGGACTTCTAGACTAGAAGCATTTCCAGAACTACCAGAACCACTTCAAGAACTTTCTTGTATCTTTTCGAACTTAGAACAACTTCTGAGTTTTTCCTGCACCCTTCCAAGCTTGGAACCACTGGAATCACTTCCAGAACTTTCCTGCACCTTTCCAGACTTGGAAACACTAAAACAGTTGGAAGTGCTTCTATGATATAACCCTTTGTCACTTAACCTTTTAGTGTTCACTTTTCTATTATATCATATTATTACCTTTGTTCAGATTCATTAACACATCATTAGTGATGACACAATACAAGTATACCTCTGCCCATTGTTGATTGAGCACCATGCAGTTGCTCTCAATGCTACTTATTACTTACTAGTTGTAGTGTAGTTTATGTTATAAGGAAATAGTCACATGCTCCATGTAGTAAATAAGTTGGAACTCAGTTGTCTGAGTTCAAGTAGCATCTTGTGTTCTTACCACAACCCCATTGCTTTAAGCAAACCCCTCCAAACCCTAGTGAGTGTCAGGTAATCCTTTGCCTTACATCCCTGTGCTTTCAACAGATTATAAGCCCTGTTAGTACACTGTATGTGCATTGAAAGATTGCACCTACATGTCACCTAACCTCATCACTCACCATTGTTGCATATCCATCATGCTGGAGAATGCTGCTCAGACTGTTCCTATGCACTAGGCAGTGCCTTGGTAATGAATCTATGCTGGAATAGCATGTTAATGCTATTGTATTCCAGATATCATTTACAATGTCTCTTTCCTTAAAAGACATTACCATCCCTGTTTTCAACAGGATGAACTGGCAGATGTGGTGGCCTGCTATGTCCTCCTACCTCTAGTCCACCAGGTCCACCTGGGCCCTTGAACTCTCTTATCTGGTGGCACTCACTGCTGCCAGTGATGCTGAAGAGAAAAATGCCTGGATCATGTGATCCAAGGCAAATGACCAGATTTTGGGGTCAGTACAGAAGAGACTCTTGGAGCCCATCCAAGTGAAGCATTTGGCCCTACTAGATACTGCTGACCTCATGAAGGCACCTCACAATGAGTACACTATGCCCAGTCTTTCTGGAGTATATACAATCTTCAAGGAGCTCTTGGAGCTCTCTATCCCATCATCATTGCATTCTGCCCCTGCCCTTGACAAGGCAGCGAACCTCTTCTCAATGTTGAAGGCAATTAGCTATAAAGTCCCTGCTAGCATCCAGGTGATGCTGCTCTTGAGCAAGCTCCCTCTTATCATGGATGTCATTTTACAAATGATGATCCAAGCCAAGGATGCAGCTAGCAAGCCAAAAACCTCCACTATCGAGAAGATCCACAAGGCTGCAGTTCTGTCATGGGATCAGTGCTTCCTTAGAGGGCACAAAGGGAAGCAGTCAGCTCAGGCCAATAAGATTTTGGCTATGAAGTGGAAAGGTGATGACCCTCACTTTTAGCAGCAGCAACAACCCAAGCAGCAACTGCCACAAGGGAACATTAGTGTGGAAGGGTCAGGGAAGACAACCTGCCAAGAAAAAAAGAAGGGCAAGTCATAGGCTGACCATGCCCACATTGCCTCCCCTGTTTTTATCATGTATATGACCAGTCCCGAGTCTACTCCTGATTCTTGTGCCCTTGTGCACACTTCTCCACAACTATACCAATGTTCTGGTGGTCCCCCTGCTGACACCTGCATCAAAGAGGCCTTTAGCCTTGCTCACCATCTTGAGATCCAGCCTGTAACAGAGTGGAACAGCAAACGAGGCTGAACCAACCCCAAATGAGGACAACCTAGCCTCGAGCTAGGATAGCCAAGGTCACCAAGAACAATAAATACAATAGTAGCCCTATAACAGTGGCTAACTTGCAGAAGGAGAGGAATGAGCAGTACTCAAGTGTACTCAGGCCCCACTAGGTAGAGGATAAGACAAATGAATAAGACTGGCTAACCCAGTTGCATCACTACCCTATATATAGTGATACTCTATTGTGCATGGACCAAGCTGTGTACTCTAGGGTAGGTAAAGAAGTAAGGAATGTGGTAGCAGTGAGGCATGACATCACTATGATGTCATGGATCTAGGCTAAGTCTAGGTCGACCTGTAGGCACATGATCATGGGAACTAGCACATGCCCCTAAGGTACAATAGATAAGATATAGAGTGACCAAGTCATGTGATGGTGGGAACTAGTCACATGACCTTGAAAGTAAAGATTGTAAATCCAGGTAAAGGCAAAGAGAAAGTAATGGTAAGTGGTAGTGTCATAGCCCAAACTACAACACAGCCATCCTCTGAGATGATTTGGAAGCTCAACAAGGAAATGAGCAAAAGTAAAAGGGTGAGTGAGCCAAATTGGATCCTCAGAAACCCTGACCTCATTTTCAGTGTCTCTGGTCCCTCATCAGTGTCAGATGCTTCTAATCTACCAGATGATCAGTGCATTGTGGAGATTTCCAGTGACAAAGAGGAAGTTGCTGTTGCTCCCAAATGATGCAAGAGCCAGTACTCCTGTAAGCATGACATCATGCTACCACCCCAATCCTCTTGGGATAGTGATGACATGGTAGACATGTATAGCTCCAACATCAATAGAGAGATTGCTAATGTAGCTGGGATTGAGGACCCCAAATGGCCTCATATGATCAGGCAAGTAATTCATTCTACACCTTATGTTTGAACTGACATGATTTCCTCTGATGCATCTTCTGCTCAAGTAGAGAATAATATGTCATTGATCATGGCAGCTAGTATAATGGATGCTTGTAGTTATCCATGTATAGCTACTTTTAACACAAATTGACTTTGCTCTTTGTGCTCTACTCCTACCAGTTCAAAAAATAAGTGTTCATGTGATCCTTCTGGGAAGTTCTGGATCCTTGACTCTGGTGCTTCAATGGACTTCACACCTGATCGCACTGACTTTGTTGAGTATGAGGCATTTAAGCATCATAAATAGATACCTGTTATGACCACGTCTGGCATGATCTACATTGAAGGATAAGGTAGAGTACTTGTGCAATGGGAGGACTCTCATAAAGCCTCCCAAATCATGGATTTACACAATGATGGCTTAATACTCAACTCCAGTGTTCATCTAGTTTCCCTTGGTCAATTACTTGCTTATGGTGCAAAAGTTCATGGTGATGATCATCAGATTACAGTGACTTATGGTAATGACACTATTCTTGCCCCATTTACTCCTGGTCAAATTCATCATGGGTTATACATGATTGAGGCATTACCACTGAAGGAACAACAAGCCCACATGACAAGGACAATCACTTATAATATCCTTCACAAATATTTGGGTCACCCCTCGAAGGACATACTTAGACATGCCAAGAAATATACCAAAAGTCTACCCAATGTTGAGATTCCAAAGGAAGACTCTATCTGTGATGGTTGTGCTAATGGTAAACTTCCCAACTGAAGTTTTCCTCCTACTGAGCAACATGCTACTCGTGCATTTGAATTGATTCACTCAGACATTAAGTCCTTCTCTATTGAATTGTATCATCAGTACAAATACATTATTACCTTCCTTGATGACTATACCTCCATGGCATGGGTCACAGCTTTGGACACAAAAGATGCTGCATTGACTGCCACTAGACACTTTTTGAAGATGGTGTCCATGTAATTTGGAGCAAAAATCCAAGGTTGGATGTCTGATGCTGGGGGAGAGTACAAGTCCAGAGCATTCAATGACATGCTCAAGGAGGAGAGGATACATATTTTCCAAAGCTTCCCTCATACTCCTCAACAAAATGGTTGAGCAAAATGATTCATATATACTGTTATGAATAAATCTGAAGCTATGTGGCATGATGCCTGCATTCCAGATAGTTGGTGGGAATTCAGTATTATACATGCTACCCACATTTATAACAGAATATTGCTGCATCATCATAATTGGTGCACTCTCTATGAGTTGCTTTACAAGCAGCTGCCAGATGTAGCCCATCTTTGAGTATTTGGAAGTGCCACTTATGTACATATTCTGGAAGGTGTGTGGGCCAACAAAATGGCATCTAAATCCAAACTTATGGTGTATCTGGGTGTGATGCCAGGAAATGACTCAAATTTTCTATTCATGCATTCCCCCAACAATGTCCTATTCACTTCTGGATATGCTATCTTTGATGAATCAAGATTCCTCCATTGTGCATCTCATCACACACAATCTACTGCACCACCTGTGCCTACTGTCACTGGTGAGCATGAGCCTGTACAGGCATTATCACCACCCCCTGCAGATAACAACTTTCAACCCAGTCAACCTGCTCTGTGAGTTCCTACTTCTCCTCCTGTCCCTTCTCATACACCCTTGCCTTGCCCAGCACCACCTCCTCCTAGTGTACCTAAGAAAGGATCAAGGGGAGCACTGCCAGTGATCTCTCCTGCTATAGTGTGCCCCTAATGTATGCATTGTGTGCCTGTTTGACCTGATAATATTTATGGGGATGACAAGCACTCTGTAGAGCATGTTGTAGGATTCGTGATATATTTACTACAACACTGAATGCTTATCTTATCTTATCAGGTAGCATCTCATGTGACAACCCCCACAGCTAGGCTTAGGGTCTAGGACTGCACCTAGACTGGTCATATAACATGATGTCATCATTGGGCCTGGAGCTATGACTTCATCGGTCTAGGCTATGACATCATCAGTGATATCATGCCTCACAACTACCTTATGGATACCTCATGTTATCTGCATGTTCCCTTTCTATACCAGCCCTCACATAGATACAGGAGCCTCCCCTAAACTGTACCTTTACATATATATACTGCAGATCCTCCTGTATATTCCATAGTTCTATTCACTTTGTATCTTGCCTAGTTCCCTATGTCCAAACTGCCTGAGGTACCTAGTGGGTGCTCTCCCACACTCCTTGCTGGGTTATGCCATCCTGTTACGAAAGGCACTCATTGTCGAACCCTTCCCTCCTCCTCATTGGCTATATCTATTGGCTAGATGCCACCTTGTCATCATCGCCAGCAGGAACCTTTCCACAAGGCAGATAGAGCAGCCTCATTTGCCATTCCACTCCATTACAGAGCAAGTGAAGAAGATTGAGCACAAATCATGCTGGCAAGACACAGGAAGGGAACCTGGTCCATCTTGACAGAGACAGCCAGAGCCTGAGTCACCTAAAATGCCACATAATCTTCCCAAACACAATATGAAACAGGACAAAAGAAACAACTGGAGTATGCCACCTAATCTAGGCAGCAGGTGACTTCTACAATGGTGTAGACTTGGCAAGTCCTAATATCAAGCCAGATGTAGACAAGTACATGATATTCGAGAACAAGAAAGTTTATGGTACCCAAGTATATCATGAACTTGGCATGAGGAACAATGAGCGTGCACTAATGTAGCATGGAAGATGGCAAGAGCAGAGTAGGATTTAGATTTTAAGAAGAGTGGGTAAACAAATGAACAGGCCCCTAAGGTAGGAGAGTATTCAAGTGAATAGAACTGAGAAAAAGTAAATGACAGAGAGGAGCAGGTTTATATAGTGAATAGTGATGGATTTAGGGTAGGTCATCTGAGTCCTAAATAGTTAAGGGCCAGTGTGAGAAGAGAAACATGAGGTAAAGGTAAGGTAGACATGAGAACAGTGAGAAGTCCATGTGGGAAAAGAGAAGTGTCCTCATAGGAAAGGAACGGAGATGAAAGACATGAGGCATGATGTTATGATGATGTCATGGGGAGCTAGGCCTCAGGTCACATGAGGGATCTCACAGTCATGTGCATTGGTCATGGGACTTTGAAAGGGAAAATGTTAAGTCCAAGAATAAAGAAAGTTGAAAAACATAGCATATAGGTCCTAAACTATAACACAATATGCTGCCCACTCCTACCAAAGCTCCTGAATTTGACATTAAATGATTATGTTGTGAAGAGGGAGCTAGATTGGTCACATTTTTAATGTCAAAGGCAATACCCCATGCACTAGTCTTTGTTATAGTTCAGGACCTATACACTACATTTTCACTCTTCCTTCACTTTTGTACTTAACAATTCCTTTTCATTTTTCAAAAGTCACATGACCAGCGCACATGACTGTGAGACTCCTCATGTGACCTGAGGTCTAGCCCATGATGTTATCTTGATATCATGCCTCATGTCTTTTATCTCCATCTCCTTTCCTATGAGAATGCTTCTGTCTTCCCACATGGACTTCTCGCTGTCCTCATGTTTCCCTTGCATTTACCTCATGCCCTTCTTCTCAACCAGCCCTAAACTATTTAGGACTCAGACAACCTACTCTAAATCCATCGCTATTCACTATATAAACCTACTCCTCTCTGTCATTTACTTTTCCTTAATCCTATTCACTTGAATCCTCTCCACCTTTGGGGCTGGTTCTCTTGTTTACCACTCTTCTTACTATTACTCAAATCTACTCTGCATTTGCCATCTCCCATGCAACATTATCGCATACTCCTCATATCAACCATTATATGATCTATCTTGGCACCATCAACTTTCTAGTTCTCAAATATCATGTTCTCATACACATCTGACTAGGTGTTCATACTCGACAGGTCCATATCATTGCTGAAGTTGCCTGGCGCCTAGATTAGGTGCTATGCTCCAAGTTTTAGTCTCATCTTGTTTCACTTGAATAGGATTGCCGCATAGCCAATCCTGTCTGCTCTCCCTCACCTTTGTCGTTACATGTGCTCCTGTGCTCATGTAGATCATCTCACCCTTCCATAACAACTCGCCGCTATAAACTTCTATGCTACTTATCATATTATTTGAGTCTTGCCCACACCAGAGCAAATCCCCACCTTCACCCCCAACTTTGCACATCTTCTAAATGAGATCCCTACCAATGAAAACAAGGTCAACCCTAACAACCACCCCATCAAACCTGCTCGTGAGTACTTTCCCAAACCCATTTCTGCATGCTCTCCTTCTCCTTTTCTCTGCCAATGTCTCTCCCCTTTCTCTTCACCAGCTCCCATCCCTGTGTGCTATTAGCACAAAAAGTATCACCAGAACCCCCATAACATCCACCTCGAAACTACCTGTTTCGCCGCACTTTTCTACCTCTAACCCAAAACTCTCCTCTGCCACCCTTCAAAGTTTTCCTGAGCTATGTTGCAGCAAGGAGAAACTGCTTCACCAGTTGACCCAAATATAACATGGGCCAAAATCTGGAACACCATGGCCAACATGGCTATACTCCTCCAAGTGTCACTGTTAATGCAACAGCAGATGACCCAGCAGTTCACTAAGGTAGCCACAACAAGAACCATGTCCCTGCCCACCAAGCTTATTGCTGATCCCAGTACCTGGGATGGTAACTGAGTCACATTCTGCCCCTGGTGGGTGAAAATTGCAACATGGGTACAATGTCAAGGAGATCTCAGCAACCATCAACAAACTGCCACTGTCCTTCTCTGAATAGTTGGTACAGCTAAATCTTTTGCCAGGATTACCCTGGAAAAATATCAAAAGAAGAATTTCACCTTGGAATGGCCAACCTAGGAGGAATTAAAAAGGAAGTAGAGGACCATTTCCAAATCAATGTCCTCAAAGAAGAATTGTACATTCAGCTGACCAACCTCTGGCAAGGCTTGATGCTGATAGAGGTTTTTACCCAACAGTTTGAGCTCCTTCAGCAAGATGTGGACTTGTTGAGGCACAACAACAATGTCCTCCACCTTTATAAAGAGCGGATTGATTATAATATCTATTTCCAGTTGTCAACAAGAAGCCTTGCCCTTGCTGACTTACTTGCAACTTGGCAGGAGAAAGCAGTGGAGGTGGGTAAGATGTTTGAAAAGATGTGGTCCCAGAAACCACTCAAGGTTTTGGAAATCCCCCATAGATGACCAAAGAGGCACAAGCCTACTACTTAGATATGTTCAAGTCCTGAGCACACTAGCTCACTGCTGAAGGACTCAATGGAAAAGGCAAGGCTGAGTAGAAAGAGGTACCTACTTGGCTAAGGGCCTAATTTCTTCTTCTCCTTCTCATCATTCCTCTTCTTATAATCAGTTTGCTGTACTTGGGGAGATGGACAGTTTGTCAGGCGATATTGACTTACTGAACACTTTGTCTTATACTAGTTACGATACTGACTCTGAAGGAGTGTCTCTTCAGAGCACAGCACTGGAGGATAAAAATAGTGTGCTTAATGCTCCAGTTACAAACAATTTTTCTTTTTTACCTGATTCACATTCTAACCCTAACCTTATCCTCAGGAATACCTCTCCTGCTGGGGAATTCAACATCAATACTGACATTTACTTTCAGAAAAATAATAAATGGCAAAAAACATCAGAAAAAGCACTTCTCAATTCTGGCGCCATCCAGACCTTCATGGATAAACAATGGGTAATGTCTTTAGGCATTCCCACCAAAAAATTAACCTTGCCATGCTCTATTACTAATGCTGATGGAACCTCATCCTCCCATAGTACTATTACAGACTTTGTCTCTGTTGTATTTTCATACCAAGGACACTCTGAAGGAGTAGACACATTGGTAACAAATTTAGGCACTCATCATATTTATTTAGATAACAACTGGTTCCAATGCCATAACCCACTCATTGACTGGGTCGATAAAGAAATAAAGTTCTGCTGCTGCACACATAACTGTGTCATCATCAATGCAGCTAGTTTGATCAATGAGGTCTGGAACCCTGTTGTATGCTCCATCAAAGTAGGCCTTGTGGATAAAGTACCCCCACAATACCACAAGTTCCTCAATGTCTTTAGCAAAGAAGAATCCAAACACATGCCCATGCACAAGCCATGGGATCATGCAATAGATCTAAAACCAGACTTTATCCCCAAAAAAGGTCAAGTCATTCCTTTATCCAACACTGAATTGGAAGAAGTCAGGAACTTCATAACTTTGGAACAAGAAAAAGGCTATATCTGCCTATCAAAATCACCACAAATGGCTCCTGTGTTTTTTATACCAAAGAAAACTGGTGAGAAACGACTCATCATGGACTATTGATATTTAAACAAGGGCATGATCAAGAACTTCTACCCTCTTCCCCTGATCTCTGCCCTTGTAGACCGACTGAAAGGTGCGAACAAGTTCACCTGCCTCGATCTTAGGTAAAGATACAACAATGTTTGCATCAAAGAAGGAGATGAATGGAAAGCTGCATTTGTAACGCCCCTGGGGGCTTATGAGCCAGTTGTAATGTATTTTGGAATGACTAACTCACCCCCAATGTTCCAACAGATAATGAACAATATATTTAATGACATGTATGCTGCAGTTATCATCTACCTTGATGATATGTGCATCTTCACAAAAAACAAATCCAACAAAGAACATTCCAAGGTCATGAGAGAAGTATTGTGTAGGCTTCGTGAAAACAACCCTTCTGCAAAACCCAAAAAATGCGTATTTAATGCCCAAAAGGTTGACTTTTTGGGAATGACCATATCAGCCAACAGTGTTGGCATGCAAAATAACAAAGTCAATGCCATACTTGACTGGCCCACTCTAACAAAGCTCAAGCAGCTTCAATTCTTCCTTGGTTTGTGTAACTATTACCACCATTTTATTAACAGTTTTGGACAGATTGCTCGCCCTCTTAACGATCTAACAAAGAAAAATGTGCTATATACCTGGGGGAAGGCACAACAAAAAGTGTTTGATATGCTCAAAAAACAATTCACAACCACTAACCACTCCCCTCCTTGCCTTTCCAGACACTGCAAAGGAAATGCACATTGAGACTGACACCAGCAATATTGCCACTGGTGCAGTCTTATCAGTCCTAGGGGAGGATGGCTCATGGTGCCCTTGCGCCTTTCTCTCACATGCATTTTCATCTGCAGAATGCAACTACCTGGTCTATAATATGGAGTTGCTCACCATTATTTGCACTCTTGAAGAATGGTGCCATTAGTTAATTGGGAAAACTAACTTCAAGATATGGACAGACCACAAAAATCTCGAATACTGGAAAAAGCCACAAATACTCTCGGGCTGCCAGGCCCACTGGCACAAGCTGCTTCAAGAATTTAATTATACCCTCATCTACAAACCTGGTACCACAGATGGACGTGCTGACACTCTCTCTTGTTGCCCTGATCATAGTAACATTGTTGATAAGTTAAATGAAAATATCACAATTTTCCCTTCAGCTGTTCTCCAATCTTCCTTCTTATCTATTCCAGTTGAATTAATATCTACAGATGCATGCTTACCCTCAAAGGGCTCTCCCAGCATAGTGAGCTTCGACCTGTATGCATCCATTGATCTTGACATCCCTGCCCATGATCAGTGTCTCATCCCCACCCATGTCAAGATTCAACTCCCCTCTGGCACCTATGGCAAAATTGCACCATGTTCAGGCCTCACCCTCAAACATAAAATCAACATCATGGCAGGAGTCATTAATGCCAATTATAGGGGAGACATTGGTGTAATTCTGTTCAACCATTCTGATTCCTCTTTTCACATTTCTAAGTTTGACTGAATTGCGCAACTAATTATTGAAAAAATAGAAAACTCCACATTAAAAGAAGAAAAGATCCTAGATGAGTCACAATGCAACAACAAAGGTTTTGGCTCCACTGGAGTCAAGGCCATTTCCTCCACATCTCTTTCCCTGAACTTGTTGTAGTTTGGGCTACAACACTACTGCTTACCATTACATTCCCTTGACTCCCCTTATCCTGGACTTACAATCTGTACTTTCAAGGTCACGTGACCACTTCCCACGATCATGTGACTTGGCCACCTTTCTATTATTTATTGTACCTTAGGGGCATGTGCTAGTTCTCACGATCACATGCCTATAGGCCACTCTAGACTAGCCTAGATCCATGATATCACTATGATGTCATGCCTCATGGCTACCACACTCCTTTCTTATCTTCTTATCTTTACCTGCCCTAACATACACTGCTTGGTCCGTGCACGATAGGTAGACACTATATAAGAGGTAGTAGCTCATCTGTATTCGCTAGTCTTATTCATTTGTTCTACCCTCCCCCTTGTGGGGCCTGGGATACTTGAGTACCACTCATCCTCTCTTTCTGCCAGCTTGCCACCGTTATAGGGCTGCTATTGTATTTATCGTTCTTGGCGACACTCAGGCCATCCTAGCTAGAGGCTAGGCCACCCTCATTGGAGTTGATTCTTGCTGTTCCACTCCATTACAGAACTTTAAAACTAAATTATCCTTGGAATCTGCCTGAATGGATGTTCATGCAATCAACAAATATGAATACTATGCAACAGAAAAACTCTTCAGAAATTTGAATGGTATTGTTTTCATGCCACCTTTTCTTTGTACTGAGTTAATCTCACTCTTTCATGATTCCCCCATCGCTGGTCACCCCGGCCATGACCACACCATTTCGTCTATTAAATGCTTCTACTGGTGGCCTGGTGCAGCCAAAGATATTGCACTATATATAGATCACTATCAGGTGTGCTCCCTCATGAAGGGATCATCAAAGCCACTTCCTGTCCCCTCCTATTCTTGAAAAGACATCTCCTTTGACT
>JBBPLC010000440.1:0-21670 GCA_038089535.1 Hemileccinum rubropunctum | reverse complement strand
TGCGGATGCGAAAGCGTGGGCACTCCGCGTTTAGCCTGACGTTATCATATCAGCAACGGTGACCCGCCCCGCACTGACGCCTCACATCCGACATTGCATGGCATAACAGGAAACTCGGTGACAACACGAGGTGTCTTCCGGCGAGAGTCAGTGGAGAGCCCGTGTGTTTCGTCGTCGTGTATGAAAAAAGAAGAACGACTATCACTATCATCGACACGATCCGAGTTCGACGAACTTACTTACCCGAAAACCGACTTGCAATGAAGTTCGAGTCGTTGCTCTTTAGACACGAGGAACATAAGGAGCTCGCGGCGAGAACGCCGTGGACGACGGTGGTCGATCCTTTCCTGGAATTGGTCAAGTTTCCATGAATTTACTGAATTGGTATATTAATAATCCAAACAGGAGGACTAGGAGTGAAACGTTCGTGCTGAGCAGTGGTCTCGGCGTGGCAGGAACGGCTCTGTTCCAATCTGAATCTCTTTCAAGTTCGGTTTTTGAATCGTGAAAACCGACAGACTGTATACTGTGCGGTGTGCCACGATGGAGAAAGCATCCGTCCGTCGTTGGTGGACCATTGCTGAAGCGCTGACACCTCCTTGGACTTTTAGGTCAAGATACGACCCGTCGTCGTTCTTTGTTATATTTGGTGAATGGCATCATGCACGACGTTTGTTCGGATGACACACCACCAAATGGGGGAGCGAATGGCACAATGACACACTGCTGTATCCGGGAGTGTCTCAAAGCATCCTCAAGACAAAGACGACACCTCATTCCTCTGCCTCCAGCGTAAACTATTCTCTCGATCGGGTCGCGTCGAGGGTACCGACTTTCACCTTACCGAACCATGGCCGCTCACTGACCTCCACAATGGTTCAGTGAACGTCTACAACTACGAGACGGCATACAAGTGATGGCGTTTGAAGTGTCCAACGTCCCCGTCCGTTGTGTCAAGTTGGTTTCACGCAAAAATTGGTTCGTTTCGGGTTTCGGCTGCACGTCTTCGTAGTAATTCCATACAAATATTAATTAATTTTAACGCACCAAAAGGTCGTCTCGTTCGCATCCGTGGTGAAGCGCTGGGTCGTACCCTTAGAAGAGTACTAGGAGCGACATGAGAGATTGACTACGTGACTGGCGGAGGTGGAGGCTATGTAGGCCGTCCATGTCAGATAGCAACTGGTCGTTCATTCGAACTTTCTTGAAAGATCTGAGCGGTAGCATGTACTTACTATGACTACATGTCCATTCAACATATAAGGGGGTACAGGATGAGCGGGATAGAAGAGTGGGAAGAGACGAGGGAGGAAAGGAGTAAAAATGTCGTTTTCAATGTCAAGATGCTTAGGGAAGGACATTGAGGTGGGCGTTGGGGAACCCGTTGGCCCTGATGCGCTGGAGGAGCCACCAGAATGGGGTGGCATAGGTCATATCGGAGGACTTGGTCTTACCAGAACTCCCCGTGAGCATGCCACCGATACGGCCATGGATATCGGCAATTATCGAGCCCGAATCGCCAGATTCCGAAAAGGCATCCGACTTGCTGTCATAATTGATTATTCCCCACTCCGTGGAAGTCTGGTTGATTGACGTGTCGGTGAAGTAGTTGCGAACGATGGATGAGGTACCGTTCGCGCGGCCGAGGGTGGTGTTGGTGGCATTGCCGCTCTTGATGACCAACAAACACGGTTCGCCTTCCGAGTCCCACATGTCAGGAGTGCGCATCAATTCGTCAGTGATGATGTCAGTAAGCGGGAGCAGACGATCAATGGGATACTCGAACTCCCAGTTGGCATCTCCACGGGGGAAACATTTGAATGTGAACTCGGCGGGCGTCAGTTTCGTTCCTAGATATAAACAAAATAATATTTAGGTTGGTTGGTAGACGGTCTTATTCGGATGGATAGGCAAAACACACCGAGGTCCAACTTATTTCCTTGGAAGCCATCACCGAGCTTGGCCCGGTCGACCTGGAAAATTCCCCAGTCCTCCGTGAAACGATGTTCACCGACACCGAGACTGATGGCTGGGGAGCGGAGGATGTGGCCAAGGACACGGTCATCGGGTTTTTTCCATTCTTTGTTGACCCGATCAAGCAACACTCCGAGTGCTTCCATCACGTTCTCGGTCTTGTCCAGTAATCTCTGAGTCTCGATCCGGGCCGCCTTTGCCTTCTCAACGTCGACAGTATTGGTGCCCTTCTCCCTTTCCACCAATACTTCAATCTGTCTCCTATAACGCTTAACCGTGGCGCCGTGTAGTCCAATCCTGAATTTGATCGAATCGATGAGGTTGGTGAAGGCTCCCTTGCCGAGCAGGAGGACATCTCTGGAAGGCGCACTGGGTTGGTAAACGTAGTCAATGTTGGCATGGTTCGGCCCGATGAGGACGTGACGGCATGAGAGGCCCAAGAGGTTGTTGTTGTCGCCACCTCCTGCGAGGTAGAGAGCCATCGTCCCCTGAGCGTCGGGCCTGGCCTTGGTAGAGATGCGGAGGCCAAGGGCGGGAGTGAGGGGACTAACGACATCGACGAGTGGGTCCCACTCATCGACGGGTTGGAGAAGCCGAGGACCGGTCTCGCGCGTGTAGAAAGATTCGCGGTAGTCGATGTCGACGTCGGTGATCTGGTAGTCCCTAAGAAGGGCTAGGACGTCCTGAGCCGCGTCGTAGGCAGCCGTAGCGCAGGTAGACTCGGGGAAAACGCCAATCCAGATGGTGACAGGACTGACGACCGGTTTCTTAACCCCGACCTTCTTGAAACGAACAATGTCTATCGTCGTAAAGCGGATCTAGAGATCCTAGTTGGCAAACTCTACGATATGATGAAATATTACAACTGACCGTGTGAGCGTCCATAATTCCGACAACCTTCCAGGCCAAGTCGTGGTTCCAGACCTTCGTAATCGGGTGGGTGAAGACTTCGCACAACTCCTTCAAATGGCGCTGGGCTTCAGGTCCGCTGGGCAGGGACCACTGCTCCTTGCCCGTTCGATAAAGCAATGTGGGCTCAGAATGCAAGCCTGCATAGTACAACTCAGCCTCCATATTGGAGACAGCGTGCGGATCGGGAGTATAGGAAGTAGTGCTGGACGCGGTATCGCGGCCAAAGCCCTGAGAGGAGACGGCCGACGCGGTGATGGTCGGGGAGACTGTAGCGTACTTGTCAATAGAATACTGAGCCTCCTCGTGCCTCTTGGCAAATTGAATGCATTCCTCGATGAATTGGGCAGAAAGCGCTGGATGGAGAGAGGGAAAACGAGATGGTTAGTATGGGATAACCATAAAGAAACTAAGGGGCAGACTGGTGTATGACTCGAAAGATCAAAAACGAGCTAAGCGATTTGACTGACACTGTCAACATGTGGAGAGAGAGAGATTCGGCGAGGGGCTTGAGAGGCTAGCCATCAGCAAACTCCTAAGCGTGATCTTGTCAGTGCCGGAACAGTCCGAGCTCTGGTAGAGGTATGCCAAAACTCCATTCGACTTCCTCCGCCATCCATCCCAAGCCTTCCTAGAGCTGCCCGAACTTAGCATAGATGTCGGACTGCCTCGAACCCAAGTCAATCATCGAGCTTCTACGACCAATAAGGCTGCCATCGAGATCAACTGCCAGTCATTTCGATGGGATGTGAGGTGGCTTGGATGACATAATCACATATTCCTAATACATTTGGAACTTTTGGACAAGAACGACCATCATCATCATAAACGCCCAACTATGCCCATGCGTTATAGAACCGACTCTCCACCCCCTCAGCCATCGTATCCAGACCAAATGGAGCCCACAGACGCGGACGACTCCATCGTCCTCTCAGATCTCGTGCGCACAGGCGAAGCCTCCAGGCTAAGAAGAAGGGGTGCAATGAGACTTGATCATAGTATATTAAACGCCCAGCGCAATGAAGGCGGTCGGGTGACGCCCCAGACCGTCGTCGTTGCCAGAACACCCTCATGGATCGAGGCCCCAAGCGACGACGACGAATCAACGCAAGCTTGGGAACAGGGTTATAACCCATCATCCCCCCGTCCGCAAGGCAGATCCGTCGTTCCCGGGCCAGAAACATACGGATATACGCTCTACTGTGGCGGAGAGGAGCCTTCACTACCATTCGTACGATCCACGTCACCATATTTGCGGTCGCCGCTGCCGTCTTATCCCCCGGCGCCATCGGATAGCAGTCCGGGTCGACATGACAGTCCTTTGCAGAGGACAAATGGGTGTGGCGCGGTGATCCACTTGCGGGCTTCACGTCGGGATGGATCTAGTGTGTGGGTCGCAAAAGATGAAGCGACCTCTGCTCTCGTACCGATGGACGCGTCATACTTTGAACGCCCTACCGTCGTCAGGATGATCCGCAGTCCGTGTGGATGTGTTCGAGAAGGCGTAGGTTGTGCAATATGGTAAGAATGTGCATTCGCATTAAATCCGATGCTCATACCTGCGCAGTGGCAATCCCTTGGGGACTCGATATAAGCCTTGCCAAACCGCTGCGGATGGACTGTTTTCCTCTCACCATGTCTCGCAGGTACCTATATGCCCTCAGGGACCGAGATACTGGCACGGCAGGGCTTCGACTGCAGGCTTGAGAACATCGCCTTCCTACATATATACTTTCTTCGCTTCAAATGTCACCCATGCATCGCCATCGCCGCCTTCACGAGTTCCGCTTCCATCGTCTTCACGAGAGGAGAGCTTCTACTCGATTGATAACACACTCGACATGAACTTTCTCGACCGACTCGCTTCCGCATCACCCCTGCCTATGACTGAAGAGGACCGCGACATGCTTGAACAAAGCTCGCGTTCTCAAACGGATTTGGAATTCGACCCAGATGGGGCTCCCATCCCATCTGACCCTGGATCACCGGACAAGACAAGTGCCGAGTTGATGTTGCTCCCTGAGCGGTAATTTGGCGCGTCGATATTTGGTTCGGGTTCCATTTTTCTTGATTACTTTTCGTTGGTTCATCTTGTGGCGACCATGGACGCAAATACTTTCTTGTGCATGTATCATCGACTCGCATTAGCACAACACCCCATTCTTCCCCAAGCCCTCACGCTATCTCATCTGGATCTGTACTGTTCTATCTATTTACGATTTTTGATTGCTATAACGGCGATTTCATAAACTGATTTGTGGTCTTGTGATCAATCATAGAACATTCCGGATACGAGCATCACCATAAAAGCGGGACGCGCCGTCAAATGAATGCCTCTCCACGAACAGCCTGAACGTATCAAGGACATTGTTTGCTCGTCAAAGCACCCACATCTCATGTCCCCTTTCCCACAAAACATAGTTCCCCATCCCGTTATTGCGCGCTGACTCTCCACCAGATTTGCAAGTGTACACAGCCCGTCTTTACCCGCACCATGCAACGCGAGCGGCTACATCACATTTTTGACCAACACCGGCCCGTGATCGTCCTGCTCTCGGTATCAGTCCCGTCACACGCCACCTTCTTCGTGATCATCCTCCCGGGGAACGGCACCATCCCTGAAACTTTCCAAGTGCGCTCCCTTTTCCGGCTCGGTCGGATTGAGATCGTGAGAATGTACGAAGAGCCCGAGTGCATGCTGTATATCGCGATCATGTCGTGCGAAAAAGGCGGGCGTAAAAAGTACGGTTCAAGGGGAAAGTGATGGTTAGATTTGTGGTCGCGTCTCCAACAGGTTTGCCTGTCAGCCAAGCGAGCAACTCGTTGACGTTCCCGACGCCTTGAACACGCCCAAGCTCTTGTCGGTATCTTTTAGAGACCGAGATTAAGGAAATCGTGCAGAGACGATGGAGGCATCCCATTTCCCGTAGGAATTATCGAGATCACCATGGCTCACTCTTCATCCGAACAGATCCCACCACGGGTTTGGACTACGGCGTCGAACATACACAGCGACATCGAATTCGATATGTGTGTTATTCAGTTTCGTACCTGGCCCTGCATCATTGATTCGACTGGCAATTGGCGGTGTGAACACCTCCGCACACGTCTTGGTCGCATTAACTAACAGACTTGCCGGCTCGTGAACACATCTCGTCATCCAGCCTGTCCTTTGCCTGCCAGTGTGTGAGGCTCGTTGCAAAGAAGACAGAGGAGACCACCGACTGAGAGATAATCACAGATACATTGAACATGTACTTCTGGCTGCTTGTGTGGGCGAAACGTGCACACGTCAGTTGAGAAATACGTTCCTCGTTCCCTATCAAAATGTTGTTTATCTCTCACCAGCAAGCCAGTTCCGCGCATAAGCACAGATGAACGGAAGTTTCTTCTCGTCCATGGGAGCCGCATATCCCTCGAAATGTTCCTGACATCGAACGACCTTGGCGCAGCATAACAAAAAATGAGCATGTGACCCGCGGAAAGGAGGGATGTCAAGGCAGATGGAACGCACTGTGCCGTTCTAAACGGGACCAGCTTGTCGATAATTATACTTGTTGACGAATCCGGGTTTGGTGTCCTTGAATGTCGTTGCTCCCTTTACCTTTTTCACGCCCTTCTTGATAGGTGTCCTTTTCGGAGGTACCATGCGCCATTACGTCATAACTTTTCTCCACGACGTTGTGCTTAGAGAGAGGAGGGTTCAGAGAAAAGCCATCCTCGCCAGATAGGCAGATCGACCCATGTGTGTAGAGCAACTGACAAACAATCAGTACAACGTCCATTGTCGACGCACAATTCCAACGAAGAATGATTTTCATCTCCGAGTCGACACGTGAACAAAACGTACTTGAGCGACTGCAACAACCTCAGGCTACTGGCGGCGGCACGTACCTCGCCGCGGGGAACCAAGGCGAACGTTGTGTTGACTCTTGAGAGCAGCAGCTCCTGCGACAACCCGAGCGATGGAGCGGCGCAATCGAGGCGTTCTGTACTACAAGGAGACAGCTACGATTCTGAATATCATGTGCGTCGTCATCGCAAGAACGCCGCTTGGTCGATCGAAGAACTTTAGGGTACCGGTGTCAGTGATGGTGTTCAACATTCTCGTGATTGTCGTTTATCAGGTACCGACGATGGTTGGGAAGAAGAAACGACATCTAACCGTGGTCTTGGCGCGAGTGATACTGTGCGAGTTTATGTAACGTGATCGATCGATCATGTTTGGTCCTGCGACCCTCAGGTTGCGACTTTGTCAGGGAATGCCAGAGGACTCCATCATCCCTTCCATTATCCCATGCTCGCTCTCCCCACCCCTGAGGGCCCGAGAATGTTCGAGGACAGTCTACACCGCAGAACATCTTTTTTTACGCACCCGGACAACTTAACACGGATGCTGACCTAGCGCGTGAGCCTTCTCGGGTAATCACCCAGTTGCGATCGTCTTCGAATTGAAGGGAGCAATTCAGTGCCAATGTCCAGTGATGTCTCTTGTTAAGTAGGTTTTCGGACGTAGGTAGTGATATCTCGACTGTGCATCTCCACTCATTTAATGTTTTAAATCGCACTCAACCAAAGTTAGCTACAGTCAAGTCCTAGGGCCAGTGGGTGACTAGGACATTATTAACTCGTCGGTGCAATTTAGAGCAGCTCGTTCTGTTTGTCGGTATAGCATTGGTAGGCGGGAAGGCTTGTCACGGCGGCGACGCCCTGGAGGGATATCATGAATGTACTTTCAAAATACTTGGTATAGAGAAAGAAAATTTTACATACCTTGTATGACGTAAAGACTGTCACAGTTCGTTAGTGGTCACGTCTTCAAGCGAGCGAAACATACACTCACAGTTTTCGGGATCGTATTTCTGCTTGATGGACGACAGCTCGCTATACTTGTACCCGAAAAACGCTGGGGTTCAGGAACAACAAGCACATTAGATCGAGTGGGGAAAAACACGACATCAATACGATACCTTCTTGCCAGTTTTCCTCGAAAGGGTCCCCATCGTTTTGGTAGCTACTCGTGATCCCCAACGCGGTCAACGGAGAGACAGCGTCATGTATAGCTGTCATTACCTCCGAGTTGATCGTCGCGTTCACCCCGATCGTCCACGGCCTGCAATACGCAATCGCACACGAGCAAGTTGAGAAGCATCGCCATGAGTCACGAATCAATAGTTCAAATCAATCTCGCCAAGCCAGTGGCAACATACAGGCAGGGTGGGGGGATCAGAATCAAGTACTCACGCAGCGTAGATGACGTGCCATGCGGCCTGGTACAACCCTGGGTTCGCCCCGGTTGTGTTCACCAACTCGGATGTCGCGGCGGCCATCTCTCCCAAGACGAGCACTGGAACGGTACCAAAGAGGCCCTCAATGTCTGCTTGGAGCGGCTCGTTGACGATCTGTAGTCCACTCCAAATCGCCTCGGCGACAGCCGTGATTGACGAGGGGTTGGAAGGGTCGATGTAAGATTGGGGGACAAGGCGGGAAGCGAGCTGGGTCGATGCGCCGTAGAGGGAGGTCGAGTCAAAATAGGGACCGAGATACTCTAGGACGGCGGCATTGATGGAGGGGAACATTAAAGCTGACGTCGCGTTCGAGATCACGTTGTAGCTCGAAGACAGACTGTTTAGCTCTTCGAAGAATGGGTACAAGTCGGACACGTCGGCGGTGGTAGTCGGCCAAAAGAAAGCCTAATGGTGTACAGCGATTAGTTGGGCGGACGAACTAATGAACGGTAAGAGCATACAAGTGAGTAATTCTCCTGTGCCAAAACTGAATTACTCGTAATACCCATGTTGATCCACGAGTTCTGATATTTCGCTACTAGCGAAATAAATTCAATACCAAGAGTACTCGCATTTTGGGAGGCGCTGGGTTGGATGGTAAAGAGAGATGCTCCGATTGCAACCGGAGGGTATACTTGAATAGTGGCCGATGCTACAAGAGTTAATACACCACAATTGGACCGATGTGGACTGGTACGCACTGACAATACCCCAGCTACCCGCTCCGCCTCCACGGAGAGCCCAAAACAAGTCAGAATTCTGGGCTTCGTTCACCACTCTGATCTGCCCATCTGCAGTGACAACCTGTAATTCGCATTATATAGTGAAAAAACGGTGTAATGCAGCGCAGGCACAATTACCTCGAACTCGAGTGCACTGTCTACCTATTTTTAGAAAATTTCAGTTGGGCTGGATCCACGGAAATGGTAGTATCTTACAGCCAGTCCATACGCAGGTGTTAACCTATACCAGAGCCACAATGTCAGGTAGTTGTATTGCATAATTGGAGAAGTCCTACTTACACGCTGTGTCCACCTCCTTGGAGGAAACCCCCAGCTGCATTCAAGACTCAGAGTGAATAAAAAACCCAAAAGACCTGGAAATTTACTTACCAGCTCCGACGGTCAGACAAGTTCCAACGACGGGTGTAAAGTTTTCGGTCGTGGCATGATCGTAAACTATATTATACACGTTTTTGAACAAACGACGTCAAGACTTTGAGGTACTTACTGTGGTGGATTTGAGCCCCCGCGCCCATCGTCAAAGCGGAAACAGGGGCAGCATCTGACCCCTGAGGGACGAACTCTGGCACGTAACTCAGACTATTCATCAGGTGTGTGTCCACCTGAAGAGTGGACGGAGCAGCAGAACGGCCTTGATAGTCATGACCTGGCTCACGTTAGCCCATACCAAGTGAGAAATAAATTGATTAACCTGTATTCTTTACGGTAAGTTTCACGTTATTAGCGGTTGCCCATTGGATGACGGTACTGGCATCTTGAGCATCTAGAATTGAAACGCTGTAAGGTGGTGTTGTTCCTTGATGACACGTTGCGTTGCTAATAGGCTGAGGATCGGCATAGTTCAAAGCGCAACCTTGGTTGAAACTACACGCTTCCCAGTTCGGCCACAGAAGCGCCGCTGGAACTGTTTCGCGCTGACGGCCTGGAGTGTCAGCATGCGCAGCACACAAATTATACTGAAACATGCCTGCACGTCGTTGTCATATCCCGAAAGCACGGACTGACATTCCTCTGCATTATAGAGGGGATCGGAAGTGTAACAAACAGCCCCCCATGGCCTGAGGGCTTGAAGGCGTCCGTCGACTGAGCTGTTCAACTCGGCCCAGTCGGAAGCACTAGGCCAAGTGTTGCTGGAGAGTGAAGCAAAGTTTGGGATAGCATATGGCGCTTGTAGTGCTTGCGCCATTGGAGCGACGAGCGGTATTATTGGTAGTTTGCTCCATGCAAACCGCAGCATATATATGTAACATTCCCCCGTACGCCCGAGCTGGCGCCGATCTGTGGCAACAAAGGTAACGTCTCTTTCGACGACACTTTCATCGGGCAAAACAGTCTAGATGGGGTAAGGGAGGTGTTGGCCCGGATCGCATCTTTCAGACTCAATGTCCGCCTTACTTAAAATGGACATATTATATTCTCACTAACTTAAAACACATTGCCACCGATCGATCTAGAAAACTGGCCGAGCATAATGCTACATTATTCGCTCCATATATAGAACTTAGTGCCGTCAAGGGTGCTCTAGTCTAATAAAAGTTTTCGCTAACCCTTTCAGAAACGCAACGTAAACAGCTACCTTCTCCTGATTGGCAAGTCTTTCATCCTTGCATTTTTGTTATGTATGGAAACCAAACAAAGATTTATGAAATTATGGTAACCATACTCCACTTGTCTCGTCTCAATCTTCAGTCGCTGAGCCTTGCTTCTCACCACCACTATGGGAATCATCACTACATCCCGAAAGCTGCAAAGAGCAAAGCAGATCGCAAATATCAGTGGGATTCAGTGCAAGAACAGTAAGACGATGACACCAGTAGAAGGGTGTAAGCTCAAGTGAGGGTGGTGATACATAATGCATAATGCACCAACCCACCATCCTGCACCACGAGGAAAACGGTGGCGATACTTGTCTTGCTCAGCTAGGGTGAGCTCGTCAATGCTGGGCAACATCATGATAGGCCAGCGCTGGTTGGCGACTCCGAGCCCACGTGCTTATTCATAAAGATCCAAAATCTGGATGTCCACGTTGAAAATCTAGTGCAGGGATGCAACAATGACAACTCAGACACTGGCAGGTCAGGGAATGCTACGTGATGAACTATGCAGGTAGAGAAAGGATCCAAGTCAGTTGTGAATGCAGTATATATCATATACTTACAGATAATTGGTAGAACTGAACACGGAACACTGTCTCGGATCCAGGACACCCCCGGCGCGAGAGATAACTGGGTGACATGATTTCGTAAACCTTTGTTTGGTTTACTCCACACCACATGAGTTCAGGCTCCAAACTTGGAGTTCTGATGCGACAGCAAACCTCAGGCTGCTGCCGAACAACTTGTCCCGGCAGCCACTGGGTTTCGGTGGGTATCTCTCCGACCTCTTTCCCAGGTCGGAACCGATGATTGTTATGAGCAAGCGAGTTGTCGAAACACGAAGGGATACGTAGCGAGTTCTCACACCGCGAGGAAACTAGCTGAACATAATGCTGTTAGTACATTGTTCGCTCCACATATATATAAACTATTAGAGGATGGTGCAGTCAACGGTGCTGTGCCAATGGTCCCATCAGAGGAGAAGAATGTTTTCGCGTTTACGTACAACATTCCACCAGGTATGACGAACGGGACGTTATCACCATCATCTGGGACATCGCGCCGTCAGGAGAGAACAGTTGTTATGTTGTGCTTCGGAGCGCTTTCACGAGTCTATGGAAGGATCAGCGAGGACCGACAGTATGTTGGGAGAGAAAAAGACCATGCTGTCTGCGTTGACCATGATTTATTCAGTACGGGATAGGTGTGCTACTTATGTGATCAGCGATCGATCTGTCACCAGAACGCGGTCTCTTTGTTATGTAAGAGGTCCGAGCTGTTCGTCTTCGGCGGTGAATTCAGGGATTCGAGGATTCATGAACAACTTTTGTCAAGATCAGGGAGAAGACCGACACAATTTCTTCCCTTTACGCGTGACAGAGCAACGCGCAAGTTAAACAAGTTCAATCCGCATGTTAGGCGAGTCCCGATACCTATAATACCTGCACTGATCGTTTAGTCTTGAGAACGATAATCCGTGCAGGCGTACTCTGCGGTGATTGGCAGTTGTTTGCGACGAACAGGCTTTTTCCGTCGGCACGTCTTCACAATGGGTTTGATGGGGATGATGTTTGGATCAAGACCGGTGACAGAGGTTTGGGTTCAGCTTCACAGGAATGTAGGTTAAAGGAGACGGGAGATGAACATTGTTCTTCGTGTCGAGCTGTAGTGTAGAAATGACTCGAGGGAATGAACAATTTGCAAGCTGACAACTTTAAAGTCAAGAAAACACTTGCTCAACTTATCACGTGAACATGCTTATGATCGCTTGGAACTTCGTTTTTCCCTAGTTTCTACAAAACTGAATGTCAACTTGAGACAGGGATTTTGGTGAGCGGTCATGATCCCTAGCATTACTACCCAGTTTCATTCATATATTTGAAAGAGATAGAATGTTCGATGCCACCAAAGTTTGGCTATTCCGAGCACCAACAAGCAGTGGTTCGGTAACTTTATACCATAGTACCCAGTTGTTCAAGTCGTCACTGCTTGCGTCAAAGGTCTTGGCTCAAGTACAAATATTGCGGTTCCCGTGGCCTTACCGTCCTGCGCAGAATTGACTTTATAAGCACGGACGCTGCTCCAGTGGGTGTCATACTACACTCCATCAGTCACAAAGTAGTACTCCTTCAAAACTGAATCGATTGTCACGCCCACCTCAAAGTGCTATCGTT
Source organism: Hemileccinum rubropunctum (assembly GCA_038089535.1). Lineage (NCBI taxonomy): Eukaryota > Fungi > Basidiomycota > Agaricomycetes > Boletales > Boletaceae > Hemileccinum > Hemileccinum rubropunctum. The sequence goes on along the minus strand of JBBPLC010000440.1, from coordinate 8,987 downwards.
CCCGTGCACAAATGCACGCACTTTGCATCCGCTCGTTTCTGAGCTCCTTCAAGTCCTACTAATGGCTCATTCCGTCTGCCCCGACCTGTTTCTCTCAGGGTATGGGGAGAGGTGACCCCTTGGTCTCTCAAGGACACACCGAGGAGCCCGACCAAAGACTTCCCCGAGATGCTTAGAGTCAATGTGCTCGAGCTGGTTTCCGGACACGAACTAGACCCAATAGATTGGGTGCACTGTTTAATCCAGCGAATGCGAGAGTGGCTAACACAGGACATCCGGTTTGAGGGAACGAGCACGGTGGGATGGGTGAAGAGGAAGATGCCAGGGTGCCACCGCGCCGGGGTGTCGGGGATGTTTTTGTGAGCGAACACTGTAGGAGAGTTGAGTACATAAGACTGGAAGAACTTGAAAGTAGTGGGTGGGGCGGATACCGTAGTACTAAATATGGTAAGCTGGTGAATGTACGACAACAACCTAGTCCTGTGCTTTTCTCGTGGCTAAAGCTGGCGTTGCTAGTGGAATCTGGAACGACGGCGGACGACGTGAAGCAAGATCGAGGTGGAGGACGAGAGGTCGAGGTCGAGAGGATTGCACACGCCCGCAAGACACGCGGTAGACGACACGCGGTATCAGGATAGCCCAAGGAAGAGGCACACAGAAACCGAAATGAACACTGAAAGCACAAGGGGAGCAGCGTTGAGAAATGATCGGGGCGAGGAAGAGGTTGGTGGGGCAACGGCTCGACAGATAGACGCGACAGAGCACGATACCGCTCATGGTGGCTCCGGATATGGGGGTTGAAACAGTCGGAGAGTTCGATGTTTGATATTTCATTTCTGGGGTGAGATGCAATTTGTGTTCGATCCAAGCCAGGATAATCACCTGCTTACGATCGTCTTTGAATTGAAGGGGGTAATTCAGTGCCAATATCGAGTGATATTTCTTGTTAAGTGGGGTTTCGGACATACATAGGTAGCGATATCGACTGCGCACCTCCATCCCTTTCGTATTTTGAATCGCACTCAACCAAGGTTAGTTACAGTTAAGTTCATCACCCTAGAACACGAAACTAACATCCCACTGCAGCACTAGGGCCACTGGGAGTCTAGAACTCATCGATGCTTTTAGAGCAACTCGTTCTGTTTGTTGGCATAGCATTGGTAGGCAGGAAGGCTTGTTACGGAGGCAACGCGCTGGAGGACATTATGAACTTGAATGCACTCTTCAAAACACATGGTTCAGGGGAGAGTTTACCTTGTACGACGTAAAGACTGTCACCGTTTGTTAATGCTTATGCCTTCGAGCAAGCCAAACATTACTCACAGTTTTTGGGATCGTATTTCTGCTTGATAGACGATAGCTCGGCATACCTGTACCTAAAGAACGCTGGGGTTCATGAACAGCAAGCACGTTAAATCGAGAGGGGGGGAAAGCGTGAGGTCGACACAGTAACTTCTTGCCAGCTTTCCTCGAACGGAACCCTCATTGTTTTGGTAGCTACTGGTGATTCCCAACCCGGTCAGCGGCGAGACTGCGTCATGTATGGCTGTTATCACCTCCGAGTTGGTCGTCGCGTTGACCCTGACAGACCACGGTCTGGAATACACAATCACACATGAGCAAGTTATGACGCATGGCCACGTGTCACGAGTCATAGTTCGAATCAGCCTCGTCGTTCCAGCGCCGACAATGCGTGGGTAACAGAATAAAGTCCTCACCCAGCGTAGACGACGCGCCATGCAGCTTTGTACAACCATGGGTTCGCCCCGGTTGTGTTCACCAACTCGGACGTCGCGGCGGCCATGTCTCCAAAGATGAACACTGGAACGGCGCAAAAGAGGCCTTCAATGTCTGCTTGAAGCGGCCCGTTGACGATCTGTAGTCCGCTCCAGATCGCCTTGGCGACGGCAGTGCCCAGACATTGGCTTTGAGCACGTAGCGACGGCACTAAATGTTGCGGTTGTAAAGACAACTGACATGGTTGAGAAAATGAAGGTTGTGAGTGGAGGCAAGCTGAACGTGTCACTGGCATTCGCATCCTAATGAGGTGTATATATAAGCGGCTTTTCAGTGCCCTAGGGTCACGTGAGCCAGCGTGGCTGTGTGATGGAAGTTCAGCAACGGGAAGATGTGGCAGAAGACCATCACCTTTGCGATGCTTCATAAGCAGACCTGAAAGGAAATACGCGTACAAGTATGAGGTATAGCGTTCGTCCATCGCTACGTCTTGCAAAGTCTTGATGAGTTGGCCGATCAAGTCAAACATCTCGTTTTCCATTTCCCGGGTGAGAATGTGGACAGATTCGGATCGAAGCAGGTGTTTGAAACACCGAGTATAATTGCTTCACTGCACCAAGTTGAGGAACGAACCTTGAGCAGAAAGGCAGAAGCAAAATGAGGTAAACATAAAGTGACCCATTGCGAGATTCAACGAGCGAGCATAAACGAATGAGGTTTACCGTCTGAAGACCAACGCATGAGGCCACTTGGTGTAAGCACGTTGACTATATCCTTGATAACAGCCGTCGCAGCTTCAAAGCACTGTCGAAGGTCGATTTCAGCCCGGATCATGCTTAAACAAACAAAATAAAGCGTCTTGGTAAGGAACATATTTTCACTTGTTTCGATGCCATGTTAGAAAGTATGTTGGGATCCAAAAGAATACATAACGACTCGCGGGTAGTTGACGAGACTATGCTATGTTCAACGAAACGCAATGTCGAATACAAGCGTGAGATCGCCTGCGGGAACAACCACCTTTTCTGGTTGAGCTTGAGAATGGCATCCGCGAGTTCGTCGCCTTTCGTGCCCTCGAGTAACAATTGTGCAATCCCTTCGCAGCGTCGGGCGTCGGGAAGAACTTTTCCTTCTTCTTGCCTTGTCCTTGTTGTGCACGCCGGGGTATCTCTTGGAGTGGGCTTCCTTTTCTTGATTCGGCTTGATCTCCCAGTTGCATTCTTCCCATGATTTGTGTCGATCAATCCGGGAAAATGCTTCTGTCTGACGAAGAGTTGGCATAGAAGAGTATGAATGCATTCGGCGAGCAGGGAATACGGAAGCGACCTGCGCTTGCCGGGGGAGCATGGTTAGATAGCTGCTCTGAAGGCGGGAAAAGCTGTGCGTCGGGAGGCAGTACTTCCTGTCGAGGGTGAGATCGTCGGATTCTTGCACGCCACGCGAAAAAACGTGGGGGTCAAATATCTGACTCGAATGACGCATGTGGCGTTATGGTATCAATCTCATCTGCTATTGGTCACGGAAGCCACCGATATCGACAATCGAGGGATACCTTTTCTCGGGCGAGGGTAGGTCATGGGACAACCACTTTTCCAGGCGTTTAAATCGCAGTACACAGACGGCACCAATTCCTCCATCGTGCTGAAGAATGTCGCTTGGAAACATGGTGTCTTCCGAATCACATGATCTTTCTGAGAAAAATCATCTTATCACGTGAGCTAGACCGCGCGTTCGAGGTTGGCGTTATTTGTGCACTTTTTGACTTCGTTCCCCTTCCGTTACAGCGGGGCCTACCCCACCGATTTCAACGACAAACATGAGCCAGGACTACCCCCAACTCGCACTTGATGATCTTGTCCATCTCATATCCCCTTCCCTGGCGCCACAAACCCTCCAAGATGACTCCGACATGCCCCTGCGCATCAAGAGCCCCTCGCCTGAGTTCCTTCCCGAATCCGATATTGTCCAGATGCGCAGAAAAGTCACGGAGATGCATCATATCGACAAATCCGATGCTCAGCTCACCCCTCGAGAAAAGGAGCTCGCCGAAATGGTGCGCATTACTTGTGTTATCTCTGTCTGCCCGTATATGACTCAGCCGACCTTTGTGTAGGTACTCACGCTCACAACTGTGGTCAGACCAGACTCGGACCAGCTCATCAGACAGGCAGACTTGATATCCGCTTTGATACAACAGAGAGATCTGTTGCTGCATCAAGCCGAGGAGCAGCGTTTGCGGTGGAACTCGGAGAAGGATAGCTGGGCTAGGATGGCAGAGGCACTGCTTGCACAGCAAGCTAAGAACAAACTCGATTCAGAGCGAGACGAGGTCAGTCGGTTTGTCACCCGCATTTCAGTTACCGGCCACAATGTCTTCGGCATCTTCATCGTGGATGTCACTGTTGGTTACGTCTAACAACTTTCACAGGACTATGAACGCCTCCAATCCGTTGAAACGGATAATAAGGGCCTTCGCCAACGGGTGAATCTTTTGCTGACTGACATGTCACCATTCTCATACCTATTGACAGCTTACCGAAACACAATCTCGATTACAAATGCTTGAATCTGAACTAACCCGACTGAGGCCATTACTACTGATGCAGCCACTAATCTCACGTTCATCAATGCCCCCTCCTACCCCAAATACCAAGACTCCTTATGTTCGGAGACGAAAGAAAGATGCAGCCACCACGGAAGACGAAGAACACGGTGCTAGTGAAGATGAACCACTAACGGACCACCTTGAAACTCCATCACGAGCTTCGCACCCTCAAGCAACTCCAAGAGCCAAGACTCGCAAATCAGAAGCACCCAGCAACGTTCATCCGCCCACGAATGCACACAAACGACGACCTTATCAAAAAACTACGTCGCGGGGACTCAGTGCTGATGCCAGAGCAGAACATCTCCTCTTAGCAGCTCGCAAGATTGGTAAGCAGCGTGCCGGAATAATGTCCGGAATAACGCAGCAGTTGGAGGAGGTGGTGCGAGAACGGAGGCGGGAAGAGTCTGCGACGACGGCGGTCGCAACCACGCCAAAGACACCCAAACGCAACACGACTCACGTAGCGTATCCACAAGAAGGAGGGTACGTTTATGTGAATGGCCAGATACGGCCTGGACCAAGGATGCAACCAGTCCCGTTATTCTTCCCTGCATATCCGCATCATCTCCTACAAACCCCCAGCTCGTCGACGACGGCCCCTTCCGTCGCTTCATCTGCACAGAAACAAAAGCAGGATGCGAGGACGAATAACCCGCAAACGCCTCTCGACTCACTATTAAGTGCCGCTCGCTCGATGATGCGTGAAGACATTGATGTCGAGGCTGACGAAGATGAGGAGGTGGACATAGTCGGTGACTCGTCTAGTCAGACAGTGGATGCACGCAGTACGCGAAGCAGGGACACTTTTGGAAGCCCTGTCCCCAAGCGGCGAAAGGTTGCATCGCGCACGGACAAGCTATGTGCGTCACACGAACCCACGAGTCGAGTCATGACCAACGCGAATGTGTCGTCCGTGAATGCAAGTGGGGTGACGAACACGGGTCCTGGGAGGGTGAGGTCGGCCTTGGATGTGTTGGCCGACCAAGCTGCAGCGTTTAGCACTCAAGAACAGTCCGTTGCACCGTCTCAGACGAAAGGCGACGGGAGAGTCAATGCGCAGCCACAAGAGCCCCCTAACTCGACCCCTAAATCACGAGGGAGGACAAAGTCGAGGAGGAAAGAGCCCGAGGCGGACACGTCTTCTGTAGTATCGACGTCTCGTTCCAGGACACCCCTATCGGACTTGAGGGACAATCCGGCAGGTTCTTCTCCAGCTGCAGGTGCTAGTGGGTTTGGGTTAGAAGCGATAGTCGATCCAGGTGGAGAGACGAGTAGTGCGAGTACATCGAACCCATCTTTGTCCCAGACATTCGATTCGTCATTGGTTTCCGAAGGGGACCAGGTCGCGACGAACAACGATGCACAGAGTCCACGATTACCGCATATTGATGATTCAGCGGATGCGACTCCCAGACAGGGTCCTCATATCTTTAGCGAAGATGCCGCACGTGTAGCGGTTGTTCAACCCAGTCTTGCGTCTCTGCCAGCACTGTTACTGCCGGAGCACGAGCGTCGTGAGGAGTCACCGCAACAGCAGGACTCCGAGACAGCTCCACCTGGACAGCAAAACAGCGGGAATTCTGATTCAACATCTACGACGTCCACTGTACTGGCCGAGAACAAGGAACTTACCCGGGTGGCGGAGCAAGACGTGTTCGCATCCAAACCACCTGCGAAACGTCAACGAAGTCCGTACGTCAAATGGAGTAAAGAGGAGGACGACCTCCTGGCGCAGGTACGTTTTCGATTTCTTTTACTGCCTCGTCTGCGCAAGCAATGAAAGGAATGCGTATAGGCGGTTGCCAAATATGGACAAAAATGGGACATGGTGCAAAAAGCGCTGCCGTCGAGAGGTTATCATCAAGTGCGCCAGCGGTGGTTGCGCAAGCTGGGTAAGCCACCCTTTTTTTCAATGGTGCTTATTCAAAATGGATGTCATGTTTTGCTCACCTGAATCTTGTCAGGGGTATTCGACAGCAAACCTGATCTGTCGTCCTTTCAGACGGCCGTAACGACGTTTTCGTCGACGTCGCGTGGGGATGGTGTCGAACCAAGGGGAAATCCAAAGTTAGGATTGGCGCCGTTGAGTAGTGAGAGAGCGTTTTCAGGGTTGGTGGGCAAGTCGCCTTCGATGCCTTCGTGATGGATCTTGTGTGTAATTGCTTGGATTTAGTTGGAGATGGATGTAGGATGCTTGCAGATACTTCCACTGGACACGGGATCTATAGTAATAGGATGTTCTTTATATTAGTACTAGTAACTTGCGCACCGGAACTGCCAGTGAGGCGAGTGGGTAACTCAGGACAGGATCGGATCTGAATCGCCACAAGTTGTTCGAGCGTTGGAGGTGCGCGCCCGTCATGCGACTCATGCCAGTGCATATGAAAGAATGCGACGTTTACAGATTCAGAAACTCTCCCCGACTCGGAAGAGTGGGTGGGGGATGATGTAGTTCTCTGTCATCACTTTGTTGGGAATTGCCAATGGGATCCGGCAGGACGCTGGCAGGAGCGAAGCTAGTCGAAGGCAAGTCGAAGGTGACCAAACATGATCAAGTCGTGTAAACTCGCTCACCTCTAGCTATTGGCACTTGCCAACAAACTGCTACAACCTCTGTACCCTCCATGGCTAGATGTTGTTTCTTCTTCCTAACGTTGCTTTACTGATACCTGATAAATGACGATCATGACTTGAACCTTCACGTTGAACCACCATCACCGCCCTAAAGTTCTTTGATCAACCAAGTGGCGTTCTCAGTGCTCCCTGCACGGAGGGTGTCAATCAACGTCCACTTTATCACTCAAGTTGCCGCAGCAGTCTTGGGCACAGTCACATTCACCTTAGTTCCCTGTGGTGACGTACCTGCCACTGAGAGCGGGGTGTCACAGTCACACAAGTATGTTCTGTTCACGCAACGGGGGGGATTGATAAAATGGTATCAAAAGGGTGATGAGAGCAGTACAACTGAAAATAGACCCCTAAATACAATAACTGCAGAAGGGGGATTTCGGCGATAGTGCCTCATCAGTTTTCAGCCGTGGGGTATTTATACCTTAGGCCTTGGGTGATGACAAAGCGTCAACGAACAACTATTACTAATTGTTCCCAAGCGTGTTAGTCATGTGAGAATGCCAAGACCAACTAAGCAAGGGATTCTCAGGGATGTACATAACACATGTACAGAGTTTCTCAGGATCATGGGAAAGTTCCCATGTCAAATATGGTTCATCAATTATTGATGGAAACCAGCGCGGAAAATAATCAAACAAATTATACTAAATGGAGTATCCTACAAGGGACGTAAAGTTTCACACATGTTTACAATATCCTAGTACTAAGCCCTATCTCGTCGGAGTAGGGCCGTAATCAATGTGCCCAAAAATAGGCAACTTACATGTTCGGGCCCTGCTTCGTAAGATTAAAACGGGCGTTTCTCAGGCAACTGTCATAACAATAGTTCCGCTCTAAATCCAATGCGCATCATGCCCATCATTCTAGAATGTTCTTTTGAATCCGGTGACATGGTACAGTCTCCCACGCACGTCAATGCGTCAGCAAAGACACGCTGCCATCAAGTGGCGTGTTCCTGGAAGTACCGGCGGATGTCCGCTCTTGCGAGGGCGTCCGTTCGACGTGCGACTCGAGTCTCCTCTCGGAGCAAGAGTCGGTCGTTCCGGTCCTGTACAGCCTGTGCGTACACAACTTGGGCGGGGTTATTGTCCTCCCCAAAGGAGGCTCTGACAACCGCATTACGCCATTGCGTGGCCAAATCTCCCACGTTGTCTGTTCGACGTCGTGAGAGTAACCATCGTCTGTCGCCTAAGATCCAGTACTCATAGTTAATGAGTGAGAGGTTACCGCCTGTTACCTCACCATTCGGCAGCCGGGTTACTATCTCCCGGGTCAGAAGTGGCGCCGTTTGAACGGTGAACGCCTTTACCACATCTTTCCAGTCTGACGTAAGCCAGTTAGGTACGGATGCGATCAGGGATGTTCCCGCAAACTCTTCCACGAACCGGGAGGGGTCGCCCTCGAGGTCGCCGTCGGTAAGGAAGTCGACAGTAGTGTCGGAGGGCATTGGCATTTCAAAAGTTCCCTCGACCCATGCGCGGGTAGAATCGCGCACGGACTGGATCATGACGTCACGCAATTTGTGTACGTCAAAGTTTTCCCAGACATCGTTAAAAACGGTTTTTAGCACTAGCAGCGGCTCGTCATCCGATCCACTTTTGGGAATGTCTTTGACATCCCACCGTCGCTTGACGTATGCTTTGCACCATTTTCTGATGACGTCTCGCGGGTACCCTCGCTGTATGTACAAGTTGGAAAGTTCTCGTACAGCGGTCAAGTAATGCTCTAGTTTACTTGATAGGGTCGCGAGGCGGGACAATTCTCCGATGAACGTTCCTCGTTTAATGTCCAACGGGTGGGCAGAGTTATGAAGAAGACATTGTGAAATTCTCTATGTCTAGGGAAAATAAATTTTATGAATGAGGAATATGAAGATAGGGAGTCCTGGACTGCCTTGTGTGAAGAGGGAATTTTTTAGTGGTATTTACCAAGACTGATGTGGACATAGGGAGTCCTGGACTCCCCACTGTACACAGGGAATTTTTTTACCTCTATTTGTGAATGACACAGA